>OY747702.1:48831785-49076785 GCA_963556495.2 Valencia hispanica | reverse complement strand
TTAGAGAGAGAGAGAGAGAGATAGATGTCTCTTTTTATTCGGTGTATATAAACTTGTGGTTTCAACTGTACTACTTAAAATCTCTGTGAAAATATTGCAAAGTGTGTGTGACAAATCGTGGAAAAGTTCAAAAGCATTGGCATACTTTCTGCAGGGCAACAAACTGGATCATCCCACGCACAGATCCCCTCCTCAGAGCTGGTAAGAAAACAGTTGATAGTCTGGCCTTGTCTCTTTGGAGGACCATCCCTGCCAACATTTTTTTATTTTTTACTCTCTTGCTTTTAACTCTGCTTAATTTCTTTCTCCTTTTATTATTTTGTTTCTTCTTTTTCTCTTTTATTCCTTCCTAATTAACTGATCTTAACTGATTTTTGTCTTATTACCTTTTTAATGCGTTTTGTTACAAGGTGTTTTTGTTCAGCACTTTGGTCGGCTCTCATGCCGTGTGTAAATGTGCTATATAAATAAATAATAATAATGGCTTGCATTTATATAGTGCTTTTCGAGAACCTCAAAGTGCTTTACAACTCCATTATTCATTCACTCTTACATTCACTCACTGGTGGAAGCAAGCTATGATTTTAGCTGACAGAAGGGAGGCTGCCATATTGCGCCATCAGCCCCTCTGGCCAACACCAGTAGGCAGGTAGGTGAAGTGTCTTGCCCAAGGACACAACGACATGTAGCCGATGGAAGCTGGAATCGAACCCACAATTTCTGGGTTGCAGGCCGACAACTCTACCACTATGGGAAAATTGACAATAAATAAATAAATGTGGAAATAAATATATGAGATAATGCATTTTGTAAATAAATAAATAAACATAGAGATAAATAAATAAATGTGGAAATAAATAAATGAGATAACATGTTTTGTAAATAAATAAATAAACATAGGAATAAATAAATAAATGTGGAAATAAATGAGATATGTTTGTAAATAAATAAATAAACATAGGAATAAATAAATGTAGAAATAAATAAATAAACATAGAAATAAATAAATGAGATATGTTTTGTAAATAAATAAATAAACATAGAGATAAATAAATAAATGTGGAAATAAATAAATGAGATAACATGTTCTGTAAATAAATAAATGAACATAGGAATAAATAAATAAATGTAGAAATAAATAAATGAGATGTTTTGTAAATAAATAAATAAATAAACATAGAAATAAATAAATGAGATATGTTTTGTAAATAAATAAACAAACATAGGAATAAATAAATGTGGAAATAAAGAAATGAGATAATTCCTTTTGTAAATAAATAAACATAGGAATAAATAAATTAATGTGGGAATAAATAAATGAAATATGTTTTGTAAATAAATAAATAAACAGAGATAAATAAATAAATGTGGAAATAAATAAATAAATGAGATATGTTTTGTAAATAAATAAATAAACATAGGCATAAATAAATATGGAATAAATCAAAATAAATGTGCAAATAAATAATTATTTCATTTTTTTTATTCCCACATTTATTTATTTTCAATTGTACTAACCCATTAATTACTATTGTCGATTTTGGCAGGCTCGGCCCTCCATATTTCTCCGCCTCTCCGCTGTTGTTTGCAGATGTTCATTAGCATGTAGGTCTCGCTCCCCCATCCATCCTCAGGCTGCCAGCTCCGCCTCCCAAGCTTTTGATTGGGCGCACTGTTACCGGAGCTGTCAGCTCTGCTCCGGGAAGCTTCGCTCTCTCCTCTTCAGTCCAGGCTGCAAGCTTTTCAGACAAGCTGACCGGCGGTGGAGGAGGCGGGGAAGTAGGCAGCGGCGCAACGCTCCCCTTTTTGTTAACAGCTCCAACCGGATCCATGCAGGAGAACACCGTTTCTGGAAAATGATCCTCTGTACGAGTAAAATGGAGTACCCCCTGATATCGCAGTGCAAGCGGATCCAGAAGCAGGTAGGCTGGGAAGTCAACCCCCCCGTTCATTCATTTGGTCTTATAAAAATATCCGTCAACAAAACGGATCGTCTCTTTACAGGCGCTTTTGAGCAAAGCCTCCATTTTCTTTCCAAAAAAATGTAAAATTACGTATTTTAGCTGCTGAGAGTTGGAGTGAAAGTTGGTTTGGTTCGTTTGTTTCCAGATAGGAAACTTTGAAACAAAGTAGAAGACTAGACGCTGAAGTTAGCCTCCGATTCACAAGCTTTAGCACCTTCAGCGCTTGCTTAAAGGGCTATTCCGCTTCTTTTAGAGGAATCCGGACTATCTAAAAATGATCTCCAGATAAAAATGAGCATTGTCAAAGCTAAACCCAATTAATCTACGGTAATCTTAAAGCGTTAAAAATGCAGTTTATGTTTCATTAGGCTTGTAAAAAGCTAAAAAAAAGCTATTTAATGTGGGTTTTTTATTTATCTATAACAAAACTGTACTGTAAATTATGAAAACCATAACAATCAGACCAGTTAAACCAGGACTCAGTTATTCCACCATCAGTATAGATTATTTCATACAGTTTGTGGTATTTTAATCCCTTATTCTATTATTCAAAACACGCAAAAAGGCCATTTTGAAAACACCTTTGTGACGTGTGCGAAATATGTATTATACATGTGAAACCACGATATATGATGACTTAATTTGACCATCAAAACCACAATAAACAGACATATCACAACTGAACTAGATTATTCTACACTCTTTTTGTTAATTATGAAACTTTATTCTATTAGTGAAACTGCAAAAGGGGCAATTTCAAATCTTTTTTTCTTTTAGGATTGCGACCACAAGTCAAACCTTAACTGGATCATTTCCCACTGGTTATATATTCTTTAAAACACTTTTGATAATGTTTAAACCCCTTATTTTATTACTAAAAACACAGAAAAGACCATTTCAGTACTTTACTTTTTAGTATTATGGCTAAATTAGGACGAGAGTGAAATTCACAAATATTTAGAAAAGTAAAATTTATATCGGACTGTAGTGATCAATTAGTAAAGAAACACAGTTTATGATGTGTGTCACTTCCTTGTTTCTTAGTATTAAGATGACCTTAAATCAGATTATTCATGAAAACTGTATGTATTGTCTTGGTTGTTCAAGAACCTTCAAAACAGTTTGATGTGTAAAATCTTTATTATATTTATAAACGTCCAAAAAAGCGATTTTAATGCTTTTTTTAATTTTATTTTTTACATTTTTTATTTTGCTTTTAAGACCACCTTGGGTAGTGTCGTGTGAAAACTGCTATATCTAGGCTATACCTGAACAGAATCATTCCTAGTGGTTGTCAAAACCTTCATTATGACCTACATAGATGAGGTATTACTTGAATATTTCAGTACTTACATGAATCAGAACTTCCGTGGATTATTCTGTGTTGAATTTAGATCCCCTAAAACGCAATTTGTGGCCTTTTAAGTTGATCTGTATAGCAGGAAAAAGCAACAAAATTGCATTTTAATGCGTTCTTACAAGCAAAATCTATGTTTCTCATAACATAGATTGTATTTTAAAGGATCTATATGCAATGTACAATAATCCAGTTCAGGTTTGATCAGTTGAAACGCCTCAAATTTTTATTTATAAATAATTTAAAAAAAATAAAGTTGCTCGGTAAAAGCTGCGTAATGGCCCTTTACTGGGATTCCGAAGCGGACGCCGACTTCAGCGCAGTAACGCCAACTGTAGCGGCTGTAGTTTGCTAGCGCTAGCGGGCGAAAACAACGGAACCGAACTGAAAAAAGGTTAAAGTTTGTCAGCCGGGAGATGGGTCAGAAACTAAAATTAAACGCTCAAAGTGACGGGGGTGATGTTTGTTTATTTGTTTGGTTTTATTTTCTTCTTCTTTTCTTCGAGTTTACTCGCTTGTTGAAGTGGTTTCCATCTGCAGTCGTTAAAACGTCACGATCCCCTCTGCGTTGAGAGGGTTAACTCGGAGAGTTTAGCTAAATAAAAGTAATAAAAACATAAAATAACCAAAAACAGCTGTGTTTTAAAAAAAATTGAAGATAAAAAACAAAGTACAAGATGTCGGGGAATCGTCTCGATATGATCGGATAAAGACAGAAACGTCCCCTCCACTTTCCCCTTCTTCTTCTTCGTCTTCTTCTTTTTATTTATTTTAATTTTAAAACATGAAGCCGGGTATATTTTGAATTTTTATCTCGCTGGATATAAACGAGCCACGGCTGGAGGCGTTTTGTCTGTGCAGGAAGCTGCAGGTGAAGGTTTGACATCATCTGAGGATTTGAGGATGAAACAAGAGGAAAAAATAAAATAAAATGTGTTTCATTGTGGCGTGAAGTAATGCAGTGGCGTTTAATTGCTGTGGTTATAAATGCGTGAGGGGAAAGAGGGGGAAAAAAATAAGTAATAGTTGTGTTAAACCACGTAAACAGACAGATATTCCTCCCGTTCTTGCAGCCTTATTGTGCTGTTTTTCGCCCTGAACTGGACTGCCAATCAAAGTTGTTTTTCTCCTTTTACTCTTGTTTTTGTACTTCTCGTCAGGAGGGGGCGCTGTGCCGGACGCAGTCCAACAAAGACATGTTTTGCTGCAGCTTGTGGAGCCCAGAAAAGGGGAATTAAAAACAAGACAGTAATGTGAGCTGCAAGTTCTGGTTTTCAGGTCAAGCATGTGCAGATTTTTCTTCTTTTTTTTCTTTTTTTTTTTACCCCACCGCTCTTCCCTTTCTGTCTGCAAAGCTCTCCACACGATTTCAGCTACTTTTTTATTATTATTTTGTTTTTGTTAAGACACGTCCTCCTGCTCGTTGGGGGGAATAAAACAGCAATAAAAATGAGCTGTTATCAGTGAAAGTGCCCTTGCTCTACCGGTCTGCCTTGCTTACAGTCATATCTGATCACTCACTGCTGTGTGTGGGTTTATTATTTATCTCTTTGTTTCTCCTGGCAGCGCTCCTCCGACCCTCCCTCCCTCCTGCTCTCTGCAAACCGCTCTGGGCTGCAGCTGGCTTGTTTTGCATTACTCCTTGAGTTCAGGTTGCAGAGCCAAAATCGGTCCCGGCTGCTTGTTGACGGCGAGGACGGAGGGAGGGAAGGAGGGGGGGGGGGGAAGCACATGATAACGATGGACACCCTCTCCAGGATCAGCCAGGAATGTTCTTCTCTTGTATCTGCAGCGGCCTTCCCCCCCCATTCACTCTCGCATCATTCCTCCACTTCCTTGTTTGTCATTTTGGGCCCTTGCTCCACCTCGTATTGCTGTTTTTCCTGCCAGCGATCAAAGCCCGTCTTTGTCTGCCTTTACCTATCCTCCCCTCACTGACGTCACCCATGTTTTTTTCATTTCATCCCTGCCTCATGCTGCCTCTCTCTCCGATCGACACGCTGTGTCGTAAAATAAAAAGTGCCTGCACCCTCGCAGACAAAGCTTCTTCCTTTTTTTCCACACCTAAATGCTTTAAGATCATCAATTAAAATGTAAATATCAAATATAGACACAATATAGAGCTGGGCGATTATGGTGTCAAATCTATATTGCGATATAATCTAAAGCGTGTACGGTAACAATATCTATTGCGATATATTGTTTATATGTCAAAATGATAGTTTAGGAACGTTCTCACTTTCCAGATAAATTGCAGCAGAACGACAACTTTAAACAAGTTTAGAATGCCATAAAAAATAAATAAAACGTATTGTGCAAAATGCTTTGAAAAGAAATGTTAAAATCTTTTTTCCCCAAAAAATGCAACACAAAAAATCTCAAAACATAAAGATGAATATTTTTTAAATAAATTAAAAGCTAAATGTTTGCTTGTTTTTTTTAAACACAAAGTTCAAAATTGGCAGCTTTCCTGCTTACTCACTTATAAATTTAACAATACACACACAAAAAACCTGCACATATTTAAATTAACCAATGCTTCTAGTTCAACTGTTTTTTTTTTCCCGTTAAATGGAAAACCAAAATTTTTAACTTTCAAGATGAAGCGTAAAGACGAACACTGAACGTTGGTGTTTATCCTCCTTGATGACATCATCAAAATGCACAATCACGTTAGGCTGGTACAGTCAAAATCTCTACCTTTGGTTAAATTTATATAACTTCTACCTTTATATCACCCACTACTACCAGAATATATGCCAAAATCAGAACCCCTATATTAGAACATTGGCCACTTTGTTAAATTACTTATTACCAATTTTTGACTACCTACATTACCCGATCTTAAGCCCGGCAGGTTTCACTGTAAGGTCAGACACAAAACACAGAACAAAATAAAAAGTTGCTAGCAGTCAAACACGGTGGTGGTAGTGTGATGATCTGAGGCTGCTTTGGGGGATGCAGGACCTGCTACCCGAGAATATCCAGCCATCCCTCCGTGGTTATTCAGATCTGCGGAGGGACGGCGATCCGTAGCGCGCAAAAGAATGTCCTAGTCAAAGCACAGCTGTAAATCGAGTCGAGATGCCGGGGTAAGCAGCTTCATTGCTGCTCACAAAAACCCTTCGATGGGACTAAAATAAAGCAATTATGTAGATTATTTAGCAGTTTGATTGGATAGCTCCTCCCCCATTTTATTTTTAAATAAATGAAATAATTTAGAAATGGCTTTTCCTATTCTCTCAGGACTGATATAAAAATTTGTCTTTCTTGAAAAATTCTTGACAAAAAAAACGACTGACGTCTTCAGATAGAGCTGGGTGTCGATTCCGATTCTCAGGAGTTTGAATCGATTGTCACGATCCGATCCAATACGGGTACGTGCTATTACAAAAAGTTTCTTTTTTTGTTCGTTTTTTTTTTTTTAGCTGTTACCTTAATTACGTGCCTGTAATTAAATGACGCAACATTGTGTGGCGTTACAGTACACCCAGGGAAACTGTATTAATTAGGGATGTAAAAAAAAAAAATCTATACGCCGATGATATTTTACGTCACAATATTGTATCGATATTGAAAAGCAAATGTATTTATTTTACTTTTTAGAATTTGAATGGAACCATTAATGATGACAGTAATTTTTGTAGTAAAATAAAATGTATGTATAGTAGTTGGTGGCCTTTTTTTAATTTTTATTTTTTACCTTCTTCGTTCCAGTGGATCAACTAGATCTAGTAATAAAACTGGATGTGTTAAACTATGAAACAGGTTGGAGTTTATACAGTTAAATTCAGCTTTAAAAATCACAATCTATAGTTTTACTCAAAGTAATGCACTATATCGTATCGCCAGATTTTTACCAATACGTATCTCTAATATTAACTCTTTCAGACCTAAGCCTTAAAATTGACTTTTCTCTCCGATTTTAATCTGTAAAAAGGGGCAAACGATGTAAAATCAAATCGATTTTTCAGGAATTTTTATAAGAATCGATTTTTATTTTTTCAACACAGCACCATCTTCAGAGTTGGGAAAATGTGCCTGTGAAGACTCAAGTTTTTAAGCCTGTTGTGATCTAAATATATTAACACCATATTTCTGACCAAGTTATAGCAGATAATTAGGTTTGGTAACCAAAGTGTGTTTTGTCATGCCACACACTAGAACGATCTCTCCTCGTTGTGTTATCCTCCCACACATGGTTCTCAACATTTCTTTCCCCTTCTTATGTAGGTGTTTTTGTTTTTTTGTTTCGTTGTAGGCAGGCAGGCAGGCAGTCAAAATGGCAGGTTCGTTTTAATCTAATAAACATTAAGCTATTTTAAAGCGGATGTAAAATACAGTCAGAATGGTTTTTGATGAAGGATTATTCCAACTGGGTTATGGCATCTTTCACTTTGCTATTGTCAGCAGACAGATGTTGTCTAAGAGGTAGGATGTGTCATTTCCTGCTGCGTGAATGCTCAGCTTTACTGTACTTCCTCTTTCTGTTTGACTTCTGTCAGATTTTTTTCCAGACATGTCTGAAATTACAAAAAAACCCAAAAAACCCTCCCATTTCCTAATCAACTGCGTGGGATTCCAGCAATGACGAAGACCACCTCCTCACCCGAAGCAATAGCAAGTTTCGTATTTAGTGGCGTGTTGAGGAAATAGATTTAATCGTTTAGCATCGTTTGCTCTTTTTACAGCTAAAATATGGAGGGAAAAGTCCAGATTTTAATGAATCAGCCCAATCAGTCATATTGTTATTTCTCGCAAATTCCCAACCATTGTTTTATTTTTCAAAAATGTCAAATTAACCAATTATTCTGAAGCTTCAAGGATTTAATCAAGGTAACAGCTCAAATAAAACAACGTTTTTAACAGCACTGACGCGTATCGGTGTCGAATTGAATCGGATGGTGATGATCGGTTCTAACTCCTGAATCGACACAAAAGCTCGAGTCGTATTTTTCCTTCAAATTTAGTTTTTCAGTTTGACAAGGGGCTCCGATATTCAGAGGATTTGTCGTTATTAAACTTTTCATTCGCTCGACAACGCCGCCGCCGTTCTGAGGAGATCTCTGGAACACCATGGAAGACGTCTGGTGCTTTACCGCGTCCGAACGCGCTACTTTTCCTGTGAAAGTAATTTATTTTGCATAAATTGTATTCAGTCGTTTCTACTGTAGTTTGCATTTATTCTAGTTAGTGGCAGGCGATACAAAAAGGTAAAAAATTATATAAATTTAGCCAAAGGTAGAGATTTTGACTATACCAGCCTACATTTTGATTTCATCAAGGAGGATAAATACCGATGTTCAGTGTTTGTCTTTACACTACATATTGCAAGTTTAAAATTGGTTGTTTTCCATTTAACGGGCAAAAAAACTGTTTAACTTGAAGCATTTTTAATTAAAATACGTGAAGGTTTTTCTTTCTGCGATATTAAATTTATTAAGTAGTCAGGAAAGCGGACAATTTTGAACTTTGTGGGTTTCTTAAAAACTTTTAATCTTTTTAAAATATCTTCATCTTTATGTTATTAGAATTTTTGTGTTGCATTTTTTTCGGAAAAAATATTTGAATATTTTAAATTAATTTTTCCAAAAAACATGGTCTTTAAATGGCATTCTAAACTTGTTCTGCTGCTGCAATGTATCTGGAAAGTGAGAACGTTCATGAACTGTCATTTTGATATATATATATATATATATATATTTTTAAAAAAAGAATACATCGCAATAGATATCGTTACCGCGCACGCTTTAGATTATATCGTGATATAGATTTGAGGCCATATCGCCCAGCCTGAAGTCTAGTCTTTTCCTTTTAAGTGTCATTTTCTTTTTAATCTTCTTCTTCTTTTGTGAATCTATCGCTTAAAACCCTAATAAAAGACAATCAATGGTTTTGATGTGACAAACCATGGAAAGGTTCTTTTGCAAGAATCCAAATTGTCCGATTATTTTTTTAAAATTTTTCCCGATACCAAACAATCTTGTAGTCAGATCTGACGGTGCATTTATATTTCTGGGACATTTTCTGTTAAGTTCTCTCTCGATCAGCCGTTTCATGTGTCATTTACCCTACAAATGGAGGTGCGATCAGTCAACAATGCAATCTGAGCTCGTTCTACCATGGGGGGGAGTATAAATAGCCTCCAGACATGTTGGGTCCTTGAGAAATGAGGCGTGTTTTTTTTTTTTTTTGCAGCACAGACCTCCTTCCAGCGATCCGGCCAGTCGGAGCAGCAACCTAGATTCAGCAGCCAAGCATGCTAATCAGCAGCTCTTGTGTTTGAGGAGAAATACCCGGGTGAATTCGCTCTTGTGGGTCTTTGACCGGCAGCCACCTGTGTGCACTCCAGCAGTCGCCTCCTACACCATTTGTTATGGGCGCTGACAGACCCCCCCCCCCCCGCCCCAGTTACTCTGCTTTATATAAAACTGCAAGGTTAAGGTGAAGTTCATTGGGATCTGAGGTCTTTTTATTTCTTCCCCATCCGAACCGGGACGGTGTGTTGTCATGAGGTGGAGCTTTCTGCAGGAACCGTCATCCCCCCTGCAAGGAGGAGTGAAATACCACATGGGGCTTTTAGTTTTGATATGGTTCTCCTGGAGCTGGAACAAGGTACCCCCCCCCACATGGACTCCTCCAGCTTTTATATCAGGCAAAGATAACCTGAGCTAATAAAAAGTGCAGTTTTCAGTTTAATTTAATTAAGGGAAGAAAGCCGTGGAAACCCACGTGGCCTTGTATTAAAAAAAGAGAATAAAAAAAGTAATCTCCTTCACACTGGAACATTTGTTCGTCTAAACGAGCGACGATTTTAACCGAAACGCCGATTTAGGGGTTCCCGAAGCGCTTCTAGAGTTAATATTTTTGCGAAAAGGTCGACGTATTGGGCCAACTCGTCGTGACCTGACCTCTATAAAGCCGCGTTCACAACGCCCCAAACGTCTAGAACGTTGAGATTAACGTGTTATGTCTTTGGTTGAGGGCCGTCAGAGTCTCCGCGGCGCTTTGTGTGCTTTGGTCGCGGCAACTTTCCAACCTTCAAAGCGGCAAAAGCCAGCAACGCAGATAGTTCAGCTAGCTGAACTTTTAGCGTCGTCCCCCGAGCATCAACCAATCAGAGCGTCTCATTGTAGTGTAGGGCTGGGCGATAATTCGATAGCAATATATATCGATCGATAGACGTGTGGTGCGATAGGAAAAAAAGGGGTCGATGAAAAAGTTGGATAGAAAAAAAAAGTTTTCCCTCATTTTTTCATTATAGCCTATCAGGTAGCTTAATACAACAATTATTACTTACTCCAAAGAAATCATTACAGCTGATAGGCAGCTCTGTCAGCCACTCCTCTCTCCTTTCAAACCACAAAAAGGATGAAATGATTTCAGCTGAAACAGAATTTTTTGATAGTCCCTAAGCAAACCATCGCCGTAACTTCACGTCGGTCAGATGTCACAGCAAGGGAGCAGCGGAGGAAGTTGTTCCGGATAAATGTTTTTTGTTTTTTTTTAAGTTTCGACCACCGCTTTATCTCAGCTCCGACTTGACACGGAACAACGGTAAGCCAGTACAAATAACATATATACACATACAATAATTGCGCCAAAAAAAAAAAAAAATGTTGTCCTGTTTGGCAGTGTGGAGCTCAGAATTGGTGTCTGAGTACCAAGTAGAAGCCCAACAGATTTGCTTTCACAAGCGGAGCAGTACAGCTTTTGCTATAGTACTCCACTTGATTTATGTGTGAAAAATCTTTATTATGAATTGCTGGGGGTTTTATTTCCTGATGTTATGGACACGGAGACGGAAAATTAAGGAGAAGAAAGAAAGAAGATGAAGAAGAGAGGTAGGAAACAAAAAGTAATGAGAGGGTGAGTTGAAAACACAAGAGAGGAAGGGGAACAAAGAAAACACAGGAAGACATTGAAGTCTGCCTCCATACCCACAGGACGGCAGAGAGAGGGGGAAAAACAAAACAAAACAAGAAAAAGGAACATCGACAAAACAGAGCATGCTGGTGCATATAAGGTTTCTCCATAAGAGTGTTCGATAGCTGGTGTGAGCAGACATCAATCCGTCTCCCAGGAATCGATGCAGACATGAAGGAGATCGGAGCCAAGACGTCCAAAGGACCCCCAGAGCCCCAGGCGGACCCGGGCGGGGCCGACCGCATCCCCCAAGAGAGGAGCAAAGGAGAACCCCAAGGGGAACGTCCAGAGGCTGGCCACCGCGCCCCACCCCTGCCCCACGTCAGGGCGCCCCACCGATAGCCGCACCGGACGGACGGCATCCCCAGGCCGAGCTCAGCCAGCACCTGGACACCAAGTTGTACCAGCTCCCGAGTCCTGATCCCACGCAATGCAGAGCGCCGAGACCAGGCATCCAACAAAGGCCAGGGCCGGTCCAACCCGCCAATGAACCGACCACGCACGGTGCGCACAGAACGGGTGATTGAAAGAGCAGAGACGCTGGATCCGCATCCCGCCGAGCCACCGAGCAGGCACCACCCAACAATCCCAAACCTGGCACCCCTAAAAGAGGTGCCCCAACCAACCAAAGGAAGATATCGGCCCAGCGCATCGGCCGACCGACACACCGGCCGACCGACACACCGGCCCCCCCAGGCGCGCACCAGGTCCGAACCGGATTGACCACCGATGCACCAGTAGGCAGGGGCATCCGTCACTGGCGGGGAGTGACGGAGGGGAAACAGGCCTCCCATTAAATGTAAGGCCTGAGGTGCGCCAGGCGAGAGGGCAGCGTGTAAACCGTACTTTTTTTTGTTTTGTTATTTTAACCCGAGTGTGATGGGGCTTCAGGTGACAAACCAATGGACGTCCTCCATCAGGATCTTCTGGTGGAGAACGTAAATAATGTGGTTCCCAACCTGCTAGAGCTGGATATCGATTCAGATTTTAAAAAATCGATTCGATTCCCGATTCTCAAGAGCTAGAATCGATTATCACGATCCGATTTGATATTGATACGGGTCAGTCCTATTAAAAACGTTTTTTTTTTTGAACTTTTACCTTAATTATATGGCTGTAATGCAATGAAGCAACACTGGGTGAGTAACAGTTCACTGGGAAAAACTGTACCTATGCCTTAAAATGGCTGTCTGGACTTTTCCTTCTTATTTTAGCTGTAAAAAAAGACAAACATTTGGACCGACTTTTTATTTATAAAAATCGATTCAGAATCGATATTTCGATTTTTAACACAGCACTACAACCTGGGGCCCCAATAGATCGCAGAATTTTATCTGCGCTGAAGTTACCAGGATTATTTTTGTAATTATAAAATTTATAAAAGACAAAAAGAAAATAGTATACAATAGCCTACAGTGTAAAACAAGAAGAATAACAACAAAAACCTGCAGCTGTTTAATTTTTGCAAATAAAAGTTTGTTATTCATCACTTTTAATGCGGGTTGGGGGAGTCCTGGCTTCTCTTGGACACAGGCAAGGAAAAAAGGCAATAACGGAGCATCACACTGCCATCGCCGTGCCTGGCTTTTGTTATCGTGTTCTTTATTTTATTATTATTCAAGGTTGTGTTAGTTGTTACCCAGACGCACGCCTTCCAAAAAAAACCCTCCACTTATTTTTTATTTATTTACAAAATGTTTTCTCTAAAGTCTCGTCTTGGGGGCTCATCAAGACGTATTTCAGGGAACGTGAAACGGGCCTCTGTGTTCGTTCTGACATCTTTTACCCAGTTTCCTTTTTCATTGCTGAATCATGAACTCTGACCTTCGCCGAGGCCCATTTTTCGGCCTGCAGTGCTTTAGATGTTGTTCTGGGTTCTTTTCTCACTTCCTGGATGCCCTCTTGGAGTAATTTTAGTGGCCTGACCTTTTTTTGTTCCATGTTTTGTATCAGCTTCCAGGTATTGTATCAAATCTGGTATTTATCAGGCCTGGATGTGATTACAGAAATTAGAAAACTAGACTTTTTCCAAAAAAAATCTCATGTTTGATTCACAATAGGTATGTAAGAACATTTCGATACGCCGATATATAGCAATATTTATTTTGTCACAATGTCGTATCGATATTCAAAAGCAAATTTATCGATTTTTATTTAATTTGTTTTTAGAATTTGAATGGAGCCATTAATGAAAGTCTTTTTTGTAGTAAAATAAAAAGTATATCTGGCAGTTTGTGTTTTTACCTTCTTCGTTACGGTGGATCAACCAGATCAAGGGATAAAACTGGATGTGTTAAATGTTTTTCTACAGCTAAATAAAGTTTTAAAAACCACAATATGTATTCTTACACAAAGTATCTCAATATATCGTATTATTACATTGCATCGCCCTCCCCATGTATCGTGATACATATCGTATCGCCAGATTTTTACCAATACACATCCCTAGTGCATGACTTAACAAAGGTGGGGATATTCTAACGGGGCCAGGTTGGGTTGGATAGCTCTATTCCCTTAATAAATTAAATGAAATTATTATTATTATTTCTTTACTCTGCTTGTTTATTTGACAACAGAAGGGGGCAGGACAGTAAAATCGGGTTGAAGTGAATCGTTTGGTCCCACTCTGAGGAACTGGATCTGTGGCCACCTTTTCCTAGAAGCCATTATATGATGCAGGGAGAGGGAAAACAAACGTATAAATGGCAAGGCCAGCTTCACCCTCTCTGCTACATGGGCCAGTCACTCCACTTCTTCGATCCCGGCCAAGCTTCCCTCTTCAAGGCCTCTTCAGCTCAGCTTCCTCAGCGTTTAAATCTCCTTTTCAACAAGCCCCACCACCCTTTTTCTTAAAGCACTTCAAATAAACACAAGTTAATCCAGCGTCTCGTCTACATCTATGTGACTCTGCGTCTCCTGAGATGCCGTTTGGGTGCTTGTTTTACTTCCAGGAGGAGGGGGGAAGAAATGAAAGTCAGGAATGCATTAACTCTCCCCGTAGTGCCGTTGCTCTTCTTCCAACACCGTCCCCCCCTTCTTCTTCCTCTGATTTAAGGCGTGGAACATGACTCCGGTCCAAAAAGCACAGCCTGAGCCTGCCGTCACATGGTGTGGACGCCGAAGTCCAGCTTTATTTGGAGCCAAGAGGTTCTCTGCTGTAAATTTTAGAGGGCCGTAGAGGGGAAGTCATGGCTGCGCCGCTCATGTTTGTGTCCGTTTTGTCGGATTTAGACGTAGAATGTGGGGAAACGTCTTCTGGTGCCTTACGGCGAAACGAAAACAATTGTTCAACCTGTTCTCTCCTCTCTGCTCTGGTTGCTGCAGGTGATGGTGAACGGTGAGAAGGAGCGAGTGTCCCTGCTGTTCGTGAAGGCCCTGGCCAGCAGGGGGAGCGCGGACGCCGTGTCGCAGCAGATGGCGTCGCACCCCCAGTATCTGGAGAGCTTCCTGCGCACGCAGCACTACATCCTGCACATGGACGGCCCCCTGCCACTGCCGTACCGCCACTACATCGCCATCATGGTCGGTGAACCTCGACCGCTTGCGCTTTAAAGGTTCTGTGTCGGTCCGTTCTTTTTTTGAACCCATCCCCTCCAATCGTTCTGCTCCAGGCCGCGGCTCGGTATCACTGCAGCTACCTGGTGTGCCTCCACTCGGCCCAGTTCCTGAGGGTGGGCGGGGACCCTCTGTGGTTGCAGGGCTTGGAAGCGGCTCCGCCCCGTCTTCGCCTCCTCGACCACATAAACAAGGTGCTGGCCCACCAGCCGTGGCTCGCCGCCTGCTCCCATATTCAGGTAGGAAAATTAACCCGTTAGGGTTTCCCGGGGCCCGTCCCACTTCCAGGTTCAAATCCACCGATCTCCTATGAACTTATACATATTTTAAATGATTGGAAAGACAAGAGTCTTGTGATTCCAGTGAGTGTTTTCTTTCCAAAGAGACCCCAGTCGTGTCTCTGTATCGATTCAGATTTCAAGAATCGATTCCGATTCTCAAGAGTTAGAATCGATTATCCCGATCCGATCTGTTCCGATTCGATATTGATAAGAGTCAGTCCTATTAAAAACTTTTTTTTGAACTGTTACCTTTAATTATATGGCTGTAGTCTGATGACGCAACACTGAATGAGTAACAGTTCACCAGGAAAAACAGTACTTACGCCTTAAAATGGCTGTCTGGACTTTTTCCTCCTATCTTAGCTGTAAAAAAGGGCAAACAAGGTTAAACAATTAAACCAATTTTTGGACTTGTGAATCGATTGGATTCTTAGAATTTTTATAAGAATCGATTCAGAATCAATTTTTTTGATTTTCTTTTTTCAACACAGCACTAGTCTCTACTCAAAATGGTTCAAGAACAGCTTTAATTTTAATTTGGGTATGCGTTTAAAAAAAGTATAGTGGAAACTGCAGGAATGTTAAGGGGTTAACTAGGGATGTAACAAAATATCGATACACCGATATATCGCGATATTTTATTTCCCGATGTATCGATATTCAAAATAAAAATATTGTTTTTTGCTGGGTTTTTTTTAAGGATTTGAATGGAACCATTAATGATGACAGTAGTAGTAAAATTTAAAGTATAACTGGTAGTTTGTGGCGGTTTTCACCTTCTTCGTTCCAGTGGATCAACTAGATCTACTAATAAAACTGAATGTGCTAAAGTATGAAACAGGTTGGAGTGTTTAGAATGCTGGGACAGTTTTCCTACTGTTAAATTGAGTTTTTAAAATCACAATATATAGTCTTACTCATAGTATCGCGATACATATCGTGATTTTTGCCAATACACATCCCTAAGGTTAACGGTCCCCTTCAGTCTGAAAGCCCCAAATAAAATCTAATTGTCTTCCCATAAATCCATCATCTAGAGTGGAAAGACTGCAACACAAATGCAGACCTACCAAGACCTACCGTTCCATATAAACTTGAAGAGTTGGTTTTCACATTTTGAAAACCACGCAAAACACAATGCATGGCAGAAAACGCGTGCTGCACATTGAGTAAAGCATGTCAGTGGCAGCCTCATGCTGTGGGAATGCTGGTGGATGGAGCTAAATACAGAGCGAAGACCCTAAACATCCAGCCAAAGCTACAGTTGATCAGCTTAGACGTTGAATATAGATTAATATTTTGTAATTGTAAAAACAAAGTAAGTGAAATCAAATGTTTCCCTTCCAGCCACATACTCAGATTTATTAAACCCCTTCTTCTGCCTCTGTGTTTCCCCTTCAGACGCTGCTGAAGGCGGGCGAGCAGTGCTGGTCGCTGGCGGAGCTGGTGCAGGCCGTGGTGATCCTGGCGCACTGCCACTCGCTCTGCAGCTTCGTCTTTGGCTGCGACACAGACTCGGACCTCGCCCACCTCGCCAAATCTCCCAACGGCACCCCGCCGACCTTCTGCCCCTTTGATGCTGCCAACGCCAACGTGCCTCAGTCGCTCAGTGCTCCCTCTGAACACATCGCACGGCGACGGGTAAGCAAATCCGAACGTCAGCTTTGTTTCAGAAATATGTACCACCATCACACCGTCAGATTGGTTACTGCAGGCTCATCTGTGGCTTTGCAAATAAACATCGGGCGGCTCATTTAAACACGAGAGCGTCATGTTCAGCTGTAATCAAATTAAAGGGAAGAAGTGCATGTCTGAACTGTTTATTGTTTTGATTCTAACTCGATTAAGCTGTTTATAAATGAAAACATGAGACGTGAAAGCAAGATTTGATCAGTTTGTTTGTATGATCCTCCTCAGATGAATTGGGTCTCATTTAGAGAAAATCACAAGAGATTCACACAAATGGATTATTTCTCATCACAGGAGCGGCTTTGTCGTCTCTTTTCATTGTTGAATAAGCGATTCTAACTTTTCTGTCACTCCGTCTCGTTTTTTGTGTCGACAGTCTTTGGACTCCAGCTGTGACATGGTTTGCCTAAAGGAGAGGATCCAGAAGTCTCAGGACGAGCAGGAGAAGCGAGAAGAGCGCCTTCTGCAGACGCGGACTCTCCAGCAAGCAGGTAAACGACAACAAACTGTTTACGCTCTGATGACCGTTCCAGGGTGTGGAATCAGAGGTCACATGGCGTGAAACCCGAGCGAACGCTACTCCTCGGTGACGCACTCTCTGTGCCTCCCCTCCATTCCTGTCACCACCTCCCCCTTTATCTTTTTTTTTTTTTAGATCTGGATGACGAGGAGGAGATGCTGTGCTTGGCGGATCCGTCGCGTTTCATCACAGACCCCGACTTCTGCTATCAGGAGTTCGCCCGCAGGGACGAGGACCACCTCCAAGTGCTCAGAGTTCAGGTGAGGACGGATGTCGGTAAAGAAGAGTGGCTCGGTGCGTAGGGTTAAGATGCAAACCGGGCGTCTGCGGTGAAGTAGTGCCAGAATGATCTGTTTACAAAACCATTCACACCACTGGAAACATCTGTGTGTTTTTATTGGGACTATTTTTGACAGACCAACACCAACTAGAGCAGAAGTTTGAGCTTGGAAGGAAAATGATGAAGTTATAAACGTTTTTGTTTTTTACAATAATCTCAAAAGTGTGGCGTGAATTTTTATCCAAGTCGTCTTTACCCACCGCAACCAATTTCTGTCAGAGGTCACCTAGAGGTCGCCAATTTGTTATAATCATGAAATTAAGAACAGACGTTGCTGCATATTTAAATAGGATTTAATGGTTAAATCTTTTTATTTTAAATTAAGTGTTTTTACTTTCTGGTGTGCTCCGTTGGGGCTTTGTCATCATTTAAAAACGTCATCCTGGTTTACCTCTTCATGTCTTCTATTGCCCCTTTTCCACTAGGGTCGGGTGAGCCCCGAACGGGCCGGGTCAGCACGGCCCAGAACGGGCTGGTTGTGTTTCCATTACTATCTCAGGAATGCGGACGTAGGCGCGGGCATGGGCGGGCTCAGCTTAAAGTGGTGCGAAATGTCCGTGATGTCATTCGTAATCGCCACAAAAGTAGTAAACAAATGTGGACGTGCGCATTGAGAGCGGGGATATGACGGAGAAACAACAATGGAAGATGTTGAGGTATTTTTGAGGTACTCGGAGTGTGGCTCTTTCTGAAAAAGAAACTCAGCGTATGCACACCGCCAGGCCAATCAGTGGCTCCCACTACGTAGGTAGGGTTGTGACTGACATGGCTTTACCCGACCAATCAGTCCATAGGTGGGCGTGTTGGGTCGGTTCGGCCCGCTTCGGACCAAGGCAGAGGTAGTCCAAAAAAAGGGGTCGGCTCGGCCCCAACAAAGGTTACGGAAACACGTCAAATCGGGGCTGAGTCGACCCGTTTCAAACCGAACCGACCCTAGTGGAAAAGGGGCATATGTAATACATTTGTATAATTTTAATCGTTCGATCTTCTGCACTATTTTTGCGCCGTGTTTTAAGTTTTGATGGATTTGTGTCGTCCTTTTGACCCTGCAGGACTACTCCTGGGAAGTCCACGGCTTCTCCCTGATCAACAGGCTGTACTCGGACATCGGGCACCTCCTGGACGACCGGTTCAGGAGCGTCACGTCCCTCCCGTCGCTGCACAGCTCCGACCTGAAGAGGGCGATCTGGAATTACATCCACTACGTGTTGGGAATACGGTAAGAGCGCTGCCGTGCCGTACGCTCGCAGCTTCTTCTCCTCAGAGGACCGATCTGCTCATCTCTTGGTGGGTAAATATTTGCTCACTGTCGTTCACAGTTATGACGATTATAACTATGGGGAGGTGAACCAGTTGTTGGAGCGAGATCTGAAGCTATACATCAAGGCCGTGGCTTGTTTTCCAGACGTCACTAAAACTCCGGTGTGTCCGCTGAGTTGGACTCTGCTGAAAGCTTCAGAAAGGGTAAGAGGGATTTTTTTTTCACGGGTGTCTATTTGTTAAACTGAGACCGACAGGATCTGGTTAAACCAAGATCCTAAAAAAGTTAATTTCACCCATCAACAGGTCCTTTTAGAGCAGGCCGACAGTTTTCAAAATGTGAGGCAGGACTCCGGAGGGGCTTCAATGGCCTCAGAGGATCAGTGGACATTTCTGGTGTAGATACTAATAAGTCCTAAATGTTTGGGGTGTTGTTGATACGCAAACATAAGTTTTCACGAGGCCATATGTTGGTATTCAATTCAATTCAAAAATACTTTATTGATCCCAGAGGGAAATTAAGTGATGGTATAGCTCATATAATTAATTCTTTAAGGAGTTGTTGTAGATGATGATGGCTGTGGGCAGGAATGATTTCCTGTAGCGGTCTGTATTGCAGCGAAACTGAAGAAGCCTCCGACTGAAGACGCACTGTTGTTGTATGACTGTCTCATGAAGAGGATGTTCAGGGTTGTCCATAATTTTTTGATTTTATGAATCAAATCAAACTTTATTTATAAAGCGCTTTTCATACAAGAAGTTGCATCACAAAGTGCTTTACAGATTAAAATGACCCCACATAAAACCACCTTCCCTTCCCTCCCAAACAGATGTAAAAGCATGGTCACAGTTATACCCCCCTCCCCCCAACCCAACTCCCATGCACACACACAGTTAAAAGAAAAAGTAAAAAAAGACATTGGGCCGAGTGCAGATGAACCATGGTATGAAGAATCCTTCTTTGCATTATCATCTCCAGATTTTCCACAGTTGTCCCAAGAACAGAACCAGAACCTTCTTTATCAGGTTGTTGAGCCTTTTTAAGTCCCTGGCTCTGATGCTGCTACCCCAACAGATGACGGCTGAAGAGATTACACTCTCCACAACAGACTTGTAGAAGATCTGCAGCATCTTGCTGCAAACCTTGAAGGACCTAAGCTTCCTCAAGAAGTACAGTTTGCTCTGTCCCTTCTTGTAGACGGCTTCACTGTTGCGCCTCCAGTCCAGTCGGTTGTGAAGGTGAACTCCGAGGTATTTATACTCCTCAACAACCTCCACTTCTTCTCCCATGATGGAAACAGTCTTTGACTTATCCCTGTTTCTTCTGAAATCTACAATCATCTCCTTTGTTTTGTTAACATTTAAGGTGAGACGATTGTTTCCACACCATGTCACAAAGCGGTCCGCCTTTATTTTGAGGTCATCTGGGCCTGTTTGCTGAGTGTACAACCAACGACGTGTAATTTATTTTCACACCTGGTAGTCCCGTGTATTCGGTTCGATTGGGAAACCAAAATTGCAACACTGGCCATGTTTACATGGACACAAGTAATCGGAATAAAAAGGCTTCATGTAAACAACATTTCCTTCCAATTGAGACGGCCGGGTTATGCCGATTATTATGCCGATTTATATTTCGATCGCTGTGCACGTAAACACTTCTTCCTAATGTGGGTCATTACCGCGCATGTCTGTCGCGTTGTGCGTAAGACGTATCGTACGTCGCCGTAAAACAATTTGACTGTTTACACAACAATAAACGCTTGCAGATGTGAAACCGCGATCAGAAAAATGAAAAGCACGCACTGAAGAACATCGTACCGCTCCACTTTAAACGCACGCAGACATGTTTGTTTACAACGGAAGTCTGCTGCTTCTTCTTCTACGGCGGTTTCCGGTGTCTTGGATCATTCTGCGCACGTCAAAATGATTTATTACTAGTCGAACGTGTGACTGATGTAAACGCTTGTTGTAATCTGAAAAGTTGCATATAACCCCTTTAAGCTAGTGCGGTTTGCCTTCACAGCGCACTTTGTCAAACGAACCAAAGTTGTTGAGCAACATATTTCCCTCACTGCCTGTGGTGGCGCTGTGGTGGCGCTGCACCAGAGAAAAATGTTTCAGCAATGGGCCCGGCATTAGCAGAGAATCAGGCAGAGCTGTTGTTGCGTGTTCGTTTTGGGTTTTTTTTAAACCCAGAATGCCCTGTGCTGTAGTCTTCTTAGTCTTCTTCTTGTAGTCTCACATGCAATCGAACCGCACCAGAGTTGACTTCCACCGAGCCGAGACCTGGGTTCTTAGGAAGACCGGGGGTTTTTTTTGGTCCTCATCAGAGTTCGATCGCGCATTCAAACCTCATCAAACGAAACTGACTTTCTGGCCAAACGAACTAGAGTTAGATTAGAGCGGACCAAACGGGGGGGCTGGTGTGAACACACCCTAAATCTCAGCGTAAATGCAACTCTTCTATGAAGGCCTCTGAGGTTTCTTAGAGAACAAACGGCATCTCGAAGACCGAGGAACACGGCAGACAGGTCGGGGAGAGAGCTGTGGAGAGGTTTTAAAAAGAAGGGCTAGGTTGTAAAACCATTGTACAAGCTTGAAGATCTCACTGAACTGGACAGAGAATGGTACAGCTGCAAACCTACCAAGACATAGTAGATGCATAAGCTACATAGGTTGACAGGGGAAGAAGAAAGCCAGACAGAACAAGCTATGTATCGGACACAGAGACAGGCTGCAGTAAAATGGTTTAGACCAAAGCAGATTAATTTGATAGAAAGGCCTAGTCAAAGTCCAGAGGTAAATCCAATTGAGAATCATTGGAAAGACCTGGATACTGATGTTCACTCCATCCAATCTGAGTTAGAAATATTTTCCAACGATAAACGGGGATAAAGTTTAGTCTGTAAGAGGAGTTAAGCTGGTAGAGACAAAAACCCCAGAAGACTTTCAGATGTAACCGCAGCTAAAACGTGGTTCTACCAAGTATTTGGGTAAAAACAAAACGATACAGATGCACACAAACAAACCATGCATCGTTTTTCTTCCACTTCACAGATCTCCCTATAACACATAGAAGTTTTTGCCTGCTACATGACAAAGAGTGAAAAAGTTAAAGGGATGTGAATACTAGGGGTGTCAAATTATCGCGTTAATTGCGAGCAATTAATTACAGCCATATTTAGCGCGCTATGTTTTTTAAAACGTGTTAATTTAATTTTTAATCCTTAATTTTACAGTTTCTGAATGCGAGTTCCCTTTAAATAAAACCCGTTTTATTCACCGGGCTTCTTGTGCTGGAGTTGTTCACGGTTAACCACACCCTAAAGTGGACATCGGTTGGCTGTAAACTCATCAGAAGATGATTGGCTTCCATCGTGGTGGGGACGGCGAGGTGAGGAGGATCGGTGAGTTTCCGACAATGTCGCCAACTTTGCTATATTTGGCGAGTTTTTAGACTCCTCTAGTGATTCTTTCTCCCAAAAAAAAACAAACAAAAAAACAACTAGCGGCAAATCTAGCAAATTTTTATGGGGTTATTGGAAACTTTTGGTTACTCTTTTTTGTTACTCTTCTCACCGAGCAGCGGGGCGCTCTCTCGTCTCACCGCACACTGCAGCTCCACCCGGCCGCCCAGGTCCACCGGTATGGCAAGCCATCGGTATCAAAAATAACCCGCATATTAGGTGTTGTTTTAACCCTTAATACAGCTGGACTCAGAGAAGATATTGACCCCACTGCGTCCAGAACGCTAATTAATCACGCATGCTCGAAGCAGAAGGTTGCAGGCGCCACTTGGGACTATAGTCACAAAAACAGCAGAATGTAAATGGCTGGGACTGCATCTGTTCAAGTCTGTTAAATACAATAAATTACTTCGTAAAGCTATTTTTTTAAATACATGTATCAAACTTTCGTTCGAGCACAATAAGGTAATGAATTTAAAAGAAAATACCTTAAGATGAGTGCTTTTCTCAGCAATTATTAGGTGAGATTAAAAAAGAGATTAATTAGATTAGTAAATTACAGATCATAATTAATTAATCTCAAAATTTTGTTAATCTCATGAAACCACTGGTGAATACTCAGGAGGGTTTCCCCTTCGGATCTGACTGTTGGTTGCCCCTCTCTCCTCAGATACACGTAAACTTGCTGATCATGGAGGCCCGGCTGCAGGCGGAGCTGCTGTACGCGCTGAGAGCCATCACTCGGTACATGATCGCCTGATGGACTCACCTGCCGGTACAAAGAAACCCGGAGTGGACTAGGAAACAGCAGGCGCTGACGTGGGACCCAGCTGATCACCGGGCTGTGGCTCTCCTGTCAGATTTAATGTGTTTTTATTGTGCCACGCTCATCTCTCACCTTTCTGCTGTTGGTCCTGTCAGAAAACATCCCGCCTCTCTTAAGGTTATGTGCAATTATTAGTAGTTATTTTTAAAAGATTTCCCTGCCGTCTTGTGTTCCAGTTGAAGCTTCTTGTTCGCAGCGTTATCAGTGGCCAACACTCCTTTATTTTCATTAGACAAGTCTCCTTTTTGTATTAACTATGCTCCCCCCCTCTCAAAAAAAAAAAAGTGAATGAATGTTAATGGGAGATCAGGGGATTTTCTGTTTGTTTATTTTTTGACAATCTTTGTCAATTTTGAAGGACGATTATTGGACTGTGAAGGACGACAGTTTTACGCTCCCTGACATTTCGTATTGACGCTGGTCGAGAACAAACAGCCGTGACTGCTGGAAGTTATCACATCACTATAGTTTCTTTTAATAAGCACTTTTTTAAACTTTATATATTTATAATGCAATGTAGCTCATCAGTAGACATTAAGACAAAGTGTGTGGGTCCGACACCTTTCTTCTCCTGTTTTTGTGTTCCCGCCACAGGTTTCTGAGTGAAGGTACTCAATTTGAGATGTTTCTGCGATTTACGGTTTTTCCTTCTTTCAGCTTATTTTACGTGGAGACAGAAGGGTTTTAAAGATGGTGGACGTTTGCAAAAAAAGAAAAAAGAAATTGGTACGCAAACTTCTCTGAGAACCGACATAAAAGGTCACAGAAGAGTTTGATGAATGAAAAGTTCTGTTTGAGTTGCATGTTTAGGCTTTTGCGTTTCTACTTCTTTCAAGTCTGATAAGGTCAAAATTCATGATCTAGAGCTGGAAAGCAGAAATTAAGCAAACTGTATCCTTTTCGGTCTTTTTATTTCTTATTTTTACATTTTTCTGTATATTTTGGCGTTACTCCCTGTGTTTTTCTGGGTGTGACTGTAGGACCTGCTCGTTGCGCTGCAACCTGAGTAGACGTAGGAGTTTCGCAGACTGTGTAGAGTTAGATTTAGCGACTGCAGGACATGCAGAAGAAACAAGTGCATATCGACATAAATCAAAGCAAAAGCGCTGTTATAACACAGGTGCCTTTAGGCGGGAAACACTGGAGCGCTGCTCAAGTGGAGGGTTGTTACTGCTGGAGGCTGGATCTGGGCGTCATTCGGTGGCTTCTGTGAGCGGAAACGGGAGATTTTCTTTTTCGTACGGCGCCATTTCTAATAAATCTTCCCGCTGTCCGTGCCCGTTCTTTTCACCTTCCGCTAAGTCCCAGGATCTCAGCAAGAGCCTTTGACACAGATGGATGTTAAAGATTTAAAATGGACAATTGTATTTAAAACAAAAAGTACAAAAAAGAGAATAAGTGCAAAGACAAAAAATGTTTTTGAAAATGTAAACATGTTTTCTATAAAAAATGTATCATCAAAATTTTGTTTTCTTTTCTTTTCTTCCTGTTATCCAGCCTTATTTAATGGACACACACCAGCACATTTTCACTCCAGTCACATAAAGCCAACAGTGGCGACAGAAACCTTGTTTCTTATGCCAGTTAAAGGAGCAGGGGGCAGAATGAAGAAACGAAACTCACGAGTGACGCGGCCGGCGCCTCGAGTAACTGCAGCCAGCTGCAGGGAAGAGAAGAATCCATTCTCACAATTAAATCATTGGAGGTCTGCGACCATTTTTCTTCCTCTTTTAAAGCTGTCGAGAACGCGCAAGCCGTGTCAATTGACGTCACACTAAGACAGCGCGGGAAATTCGGGCCCCGAACTGCAGCACATTTTGCAGCACACAGCCAGTTTAAGAAAATGGAGCGATACGTGGGTGGGCTCATTCTTTTTGGTTTATAACGCTTCTTCACCCAACAACACTTGACATGGAGGTTTATTTTATTTACAAATCCTGCCCCCTGTTCCTTTAACATCCCTGCCATTAAATCACCTGCTGGAATCATTTGGAACTCAAGTGTTTCAGCAGTTTTGCACTTTTCTGGCAGTTTGTTACAAATTGGAGGATCATAAAAACTGAATGCTGCTCCTCCATGTTTGATTTTGACTCTTGAGGATGCAGAGTAGACTTGAAATGGATGACTTGAGTGGTCTGGAAGCTTGATGCAGCGACAACAGAAGTTATGTTTTATTTATTTCTAACTAAGATAAAAAGGTGAACACTTGGTAAACAAAATTTAAAGATCAGTACTTTTGAAGTTCGACATTTATTTAGTCCATTATAACTTAAGTCTAAATGGGGAACTATTACAGCAATTCAACAGAAAGTAAAGTTCGTTACTCGGTACATAAAAATAGGAACATAAGATTACTCATAATAAACAAAATACATACACAGCTCAGAAGTCTAATTAATTGCTTTGTATCTTTTAATTATATCTTTTAAGTTTTCTTTAAATTTACCAATTGTTTGACAATTTTTCATGTCATCACTGCAGCTATTCCATAACTGGACCCCTCTTGTAGAAATACAGTGAGGTTTAGCATTTGTTCTCTCAGCTGGCTTTATAAACATGTATTTGTTCCTCTCCAACTGAACTTACTCTCCCTTAATTGGAAAATCTTACTTCAATACTTTGAACACGGTATGAAGCATTTTGAAATCAAGGGAAGGCAATTTTATTTGAATAGCACACTTTCAACAGCATGATTTACATGATTTGGTGATTTAAAAAAAAACAAAAACTGGAAATTAAAAGTAAAAGAAACACACATTAATTCAGTTTTCAATTCAGTTTATTTATATAGCGCCAATTCACAACAGATGTCATCTCAAGGCACTTAACAAGAAGTAATTTCAATACATTTATACAAACATTCCAATCAGCTTAAAAGTTTCCTATTTAAGGAATCCCAGCAGATTGCGTCAGTCATTGGCGTGAGGTTGGGCCCCGTTGATGCAGACAACCACAGCAATCCTTCAGCAATCCCTCATACTGAGCAAGCATGTAGCGACAGTGGAGAGGAAAAACTCCCCTTTAACAGGAAGAAACCTCCAACAGAACCAGGCTCAGTAGGAGCGGCCATCTGCCACGACCGTCTGGGGGTTTGAGAAGACAGAGTAGAAACACAGAAGGAACAGAAGATCTGATATAAGAGAACTTTCTATGTTACAGAAAGTAAAAAGTTGATAACAGGACACAGTGGATGTTCAGTTACTGGGAGGATCATCCCAGTCGATGCCCCCCGTCCAACAGGGCATTGCAGCCAAGCAGGATACCAGACCAGGTATATCTTCTATGGGGAGAAAAACACTGAGAGAAAACAAAGTTAACAGTCGAAATAACAGCAAATAATGCAACTGGAGAGTAGTAGGAGAAAAGGAAGTAGCAGAGTGAAGAAAATTGGTTAGTCTGTCCTCCAGCAGTCTAAGCCTATAGCAGCATAACTACAGAGCTAGCTCAGGATGACCTTAGCCACTCTAACTATAAGCTTTATCAAAAAGGAAAGTTTTAAGCCTGGCCTTAAAAGTAAACAGAGTGTCTGCCTCACGGACTAAAGCTGGGAGCTGGTTCCACAGGAGAGGAGCCTGATAACTAAAAGATCTGCCTCCCATTCTACTTTTAGAAATCCTAGGAACTACAAGTAAACCTGCAGTCTGAGAGCAAAGTGCTCTGTTAGGAACATAAGGAACAATTAGATCTCTGATGTATGATGGAGCTTGATTATTAAGGGCTTTGTATGTAAGGAGGAGGATCTTAAATTCTATTCTGGGTTTAACAGGGAGCCAATGAAGGGAAGCTAAAACAGGAGAAATGTGATCTCTCTCTTTAATATTCATCAGAATATCAGAACATTACACATGATGCACAATAAAGCAAGAGAAAGATTTAAAAAAAAGCAAGAGAGCATGAACACATTTCATACATATGACATCAAGCATTTACTCGAAGGCAATTCTAAACATATGGTTTTTTAGTCTCGATTTAAAGCAGTTCAGAGTTTCAGCAGCTCTACACTCGTCAGGAAGTCAACAAAGTGTCCAAATTTTAATAATTTTAATTTGATAAACAGAGAGATGGTTGGTTCTTTGTAATCAGATCTTGTGATTATTCTTTCTTTTAAGAAGATGGACTGAATTTATTGTCTTGTTTGTGTTCCCCCACGCTTCCAACACAATAGGTCATGTATGGGAGTATGAAGGAGCAGTACAAAATGTATAAAGAAGACTGATCTAAGAAATATTTGACTTTGTAAAGTACTTAAACTGATTTGGATTTTTTTGAATTAATATAGTTGGTATGTTTCTTCCGACTCAAATTTCATCTATCATTACACCAAGGAATTTAATTTCAGTCACTCTTTCAATCTCTATATCATTTATCATGAGTTTCTTATTGGTGTTGGTTGTTCAATTATGGTACATCCACTCATTAAACCTCCACCAAGGAGGTTATCGCCAGGGAGTGTCTGTTAGTTAGCAACATAACAAAAAAAAAATTTTAGTGGATTTTGATGAAACTTTCAGGTAATTTCTGCAATGGGACCAGGAACAGGTGATTAGAAAATGGGAATTTCCGAGTTCCGACTTCAAATGGAACGCACCACTTTTCTTGCTCCCAACTTCAGGTTTCAATATGGCTGCCCCTTTGCATCAACAATAGTAGATTGGGAGGAAGAAAGAAGGGGACGATGGTTATATACAATTCAAAGGAGAGTTGGAGAAATGAGAAGCATTGGAAGGAGTAGCAGAGAGGAGGTGATTATATCTAGATTAAGATTTGGGCACACTGGTTTAAACAATACATTATTCATAATAGGGAAACATAATACAAGAAAATGTGATTACTGTGAAGAAGAGGAAACTATAGATCATGTTATAATTGCACTGTCAGAAATATCAGATAGAAATAAGGAAACTAATCCGAAACCTCAGTAAGATGAAAATGAAACTGAACCTCATAGAATTACTGCGAAAGGACTCAAAAAATGATGGTTATCAGGCTTTATTCCAGTTTTTAAAAGACAGTAGAATATTTGGAAGGATCTGAGTGTTTATCCACACTCCACTAGTCGGAGGCGGTAATGCACCGTTTGTTGTTTGCCAACCGCCAATACAATTCAGAAGAAGAAGAAGAAGAAGAAGAACAGTAGATGCGGTGGAAACATGTTTATTTTTTTTACAAGACACTCAGTTACGAGTGCGTCTAAAATGAATGTTACACTAAGTAAAAGCGGTGTTTGGATGTGTAAAGTACGGCTTAAACCGAGCTTTGCAAGAGGTGCTACCAACAACGGCAACCAGAGGGCGTCGCCATCTTGGAATTCCGCCTTCTCCACTGTTAACTCGGATGTGACGTCAAACCCAGCTCCAATTTCCAAGGTAAGTGCAATTCACCTGCCCCAATTTTGAAACTGTCCTCTTTGAAATGAAATACGCTATTACATCCTTACGTTTAATTGACAACAATAAAAGTACCAAACTCATTGCACTTTATTATTCCTCTGACTAGAATATAAATTGTTATTGTCATGTTATGTGCTCTGTGTATTTACTACCCTTATGAGTCATGTTACTGCTTCATGTTAATTTTTGTTTTACTATTTTCTTTAATTATTCATATATATTTCCTTTATATGTATTGTACCTGATTATTCTGTTTCTTCAAAAAAAATAAAAAATAAAAATATATATATATAAAAAGTGGAATGCACCTCAACTCCCTGTTCTTTAGGTAACACTCAAAGCTGTCAAGTACTGCGCTATAGTCTGACCCAGCTCCCTCCTCAGCAGCTTCAATAATATATCATGGTCAACAACTTAGAGTGATAATGTTGTTTGTAAAATAATGTTCTCTAACAAACCGAGACCTTCGCAGAACAGCTGGATTTATTCTATTTACCACTGAAATCAATTCGTAAAGCGGATGGTCGCGCTGGACGTTATTTGGGTATCAAAGTGGACAAAATACAACTTTTAACATTTGTATGCAAAAATAAAAGTACCATTCTGTAAGCAAACAAGAACATATCAGGACCTGCTGCAGTTGAATTGGAGTCGAAGACGTCCGCCATCATCTGGACAAAGCAAGCAGCACTGTGAGGATCATGTTCTTTGATTTCTCCAGTGCATTTAACACAATTCAGCCTGATTTGCTTTTTCAGAAACTCCAGAAGACACAGGTGGAGCCCTCAACAATCAAACCAGGTGGTCAGCAGCACAGGAGCACCACAGGGAACCGTACTCTCAGCATTCCTTTTCACTCTGTACACCTCAGACTTCCAGTACAAATCAGAGACCTGTCATCTGCAGAAATACTCAGATGCACCCGACGATTGCAGAGTCACTGAGATGGACAAGAAGCTGAATACAGAGAGCTGGTGGACCGCTTTGTGACATGGTGTGGAAACAATCGTCTCACCTTGAATGTGAACAAAACAAAGGAGATGATTGTTGTTTTCAGAAGAAACGGGGATAAGTCAAACACTGTTTCAATCATGGGTGAACAAGGGGAGGTGGTTGAGGAGTATAGATCTGTCGGAGTTCACAGTGAAGCCGTCTACAAGAAGGGACAGAGCAGACTGTACTTCTTGAGGAAGCTTAGGTTCTTAAAGGTTTGCAGCAAGATGCTGCAGATCTTCTACAAGTCTGTTGTGGAGAGTGTAATCTCTTCAGCCGTCATCTGTTGGGGCAGCAGCATCAGAGCCAGGCATTTAAAACGGCTCAACAACCTGATAAAGAAGGTTCTGGTTCTGTTCTTGGGACAACTGTGGAACATCTGGAGATGATGATGCAAAGAAGGATTCTTCATAAAATCAAATAAAATCATGGACAACGCTGAGCATCCTCTTCATGAGACTGTCTTGCAACAACAGTTGGAGGCTTCTTTAGTTTCGCTGCAACACAGACCTCTACAGGAAATCCTTCGTGCCCACAGCCATCATGACTCCTTAAAGAATTAATTAGTATGAGCTACAACAACACTTAATTTCCCTCTGGGATCAATAAAGTATTTTTGAATTTGTAGTTGTAATGTGAAGAAAATGGGTAAAAGTTTGGGGCTACGAATACTTTTGTAAAACACTGAAATTTTGTAAAAAATTGTCAATAGACGACAGGATCTTAATCTGATTACGAAGCTGAGGTCAAACCTCAAAACAAAATAAAAACCTGAATACCTGCCATCGCTGATGAATTAGGAATGGGTCAGAATCAGTCGGGATCTGAAATCCAGCATGCTGCGGCGAATTACTAAACACTGACAAGTTGCATAAACTTGATTTATTCCCTAGTAAAAGCCTGACATGTTTATTACATAACTGCAGTTAACTATAAAAACATTTAACAACGAAGAAGCAGGAACATTTGACAAAACAAGACTTTACTTGTTGTTGGGGGTTCGGGCTGAATTTGAAATCCCATTATGTAGATATAAACAATTAGCGGATATTGAAATGATAGCACTCGCCAAACACGAGTGCAAGAGCAGATTTCTATAAATCCAAACGTAGCCATTTTTATCTCCTGTCAACAGTAGAGAAACTGAGACTGAGGAAATACCCGAAGCAACAGCGCCCCCAAGCGACAGAAATCAAGAAGCGTCAAAAAACGAGTGAAACCAAGTGGGTTAAAAAGTTTATTGAATTGGTTTCTGCATTTCTACTTTTTATCTCTGGCAGACTTTACAAAGTGTCAAGAAAAGAAGAAGAAGAAAACAAAGAGGAGGGAGAAGAATACGAGAAAGAGAGGAAAAAATAAAACTATCCACGTGATTAAAAACTATAAACATTAATTGGCTTCTGCACAACCCATCGTTCCCCTACGCCAACTTGTAATGCTGTAACGAACGGGGCAAGTTTAAATCTGAAAAAAAAAACAACCAAACATACAGGAGCTAAATGCTACTTAACAATAACAGAAGAATAAAAACACGTAGATAGGTGTGTCAACATGAGGGGGGATAAAAGCCACAACGGCAGCGACTGTAAACTGGAGAAAAAGAAGCTGCTGCAGCTTCTCAGCTGGGAATTATTGGTTATTAAACAAAAAGTAATACAAGCCCGGTTGCATATATGACTAAAAAACCTGATGTTAATGAATAAAATCATGCATGATTAAAGAAGTTGGGACTTTTGTTTCCAGATAAAAAGGACTCACGTTATTGTACATGTAAGAACAGAACCAAACAAAGAAGGGGAGGACTGACTGGATCCTAACTAATAATACAAAATAAAAGCCCTGATATGCACCAACTGCACTGATATCATCTAGCACCATTATTTGCAAAGTAAAAACAAGACATAAAACATTTGTGGAGTGGAGGGGGGCGGATTTAACATTTTCTTTTACAACACTACAGAGAAACAATAAGTTTAAGATGTGGGGTTGGGGATTATTTCTGAGCACAAAAATCAACGAAAGCCAACACAAAACGTTTGAGAGGGGAGATGACAAAATGAAGTATTGCTACGAAGCAACATGGTGCTCTAGTGTTTTGGATATTCACAGATAAAAACAAAAAGTACAACTAGCACTGATACGCATGGCTGAGCGATTAAACATGAATACTAAAAAAAGAGGAAGTTTAATTTGAGATCAGCTCTTTTTTTTTTTCTCCCAAAACGGAAGTTATATCAAAGACATGGCAAGTTGGGTTTCCAGTCTTGTGCAAAAATAAATACGTGTTGCTTTTATCCAATTACATCAGAGGTAACTCGTTTTGAGATGAGAACCAACGATTTTTGAGAATAAAAAAAAAAAAAAAACAGCACGAGGCATGTGCCTGGGAATTGAAGAAAACATGATCAAGTATTCACCTCACTTATCTTCCTAATGACAATAATAATAAAAAAAAAATACATAACACATTACAGGTCTGATTTGCAAAGCTTATGTACACAGAAGATGCTGTGTCAGGCCCAAGCACTCTTTAAATGCCATGCACATGCAAATATTAGTGTTCCTTTGGTTACATAAAAAAAAAAAATCCAAATGCAGCTCGTCCTTTACAAAAATAAAAGTATAGAAAAATCACCGTTAAAAATTATCTGAGAATGCTTCCTCCAATGTAAAAAAAACATCACTTGTCATTAGTAATATACGTATTAATATCTGATTTATCATCTCAATCTAAACTGTATATTAAAACTATCAAATATATTCTTTTCTGGTACCTCTCACACTGTCATTTAATTGCTTTAAGGTTAGTATTTAAAAATTAAAGTGTGAGAGGACACTCTTACAAGCTCCCACCCCATTAAAAAAAGCAGTTTGCAGCATCTTGTCGAAAATACGCATACCTCAAGAACCTTTTCCACATTCTGCGACGCTAAAACCACGAACTTCCAACGTATTTTATTGGGATTTTATTTAATAAAACAGGACAAAAAGGTGCAGAAAGGGGAACAGGGAAGGAAAGGTATGCGGGGTTTTAAAGAATGTATACCAATAAATCTTAAAAGTGTGGCCTGCATCTAAAAAAACTAACACCCTGATCGCACCATGCCCACTGTGGAACATGGTGGCGGCAGCATCATGCTGAGGGGACGTTAGAGGATGCGAAAGACCGGAGACTGGGGCTGAGGTTTTACTTTCCAGGAGGACGAACGTAGAATAATGTGTCAAAATGGCCCAGAAGCAAGTATAACAAAGTTTTTGACAGAAAAACTGATGATCGCAGATGCTTGAGCTATTTTAAATTTTTTTTAAGAACCTAGAGCTGCAAGGAGCTGACGCAGAGAGACACGAAAATACTTGCAGCTGCATCTACAGCAAAAGGTGGTTCAACAAACCAGTAAATCGGGGGGTTGGAACCCTTGGCACGCCACACTTTTCAGGTATTTGCAAAGAGAAGTGTGGAAAACCATGAGTCTTTTACCTTCCACTTCCCAATCATGCACTACTTTGTTTCCGTCTTTCACATAATATCCCAATAAAATACACAGTAGTTTGTTATTGTAACATGACAAAACATGGAAAGTTCAATGGGAATGAATGTTTTAAAAAGGCACCGTATCAGGAAAAAAAAGCCTTCGATTTCCTTCAGGGTTTTGTTTACCTCTCCTGATAAGTCTGCATAGCGTGCCGTCAAGTACAGGTGCAACATGTTCATTACATTGTCTCTTTTTAAAGGATTATATATTCTTTTTTTTTTTGTTATTATTTGTTGATATGATTTACACTAACGTCTATTTGTGGTCCCTGTGTGGCAGGAAACCTAAGTGCTTCGATAATGCACAGACTGGAGGAGATAACAAGGAAGAAGACCCGAAAACAATAACGATAAGGTAGAGCATCTGCTGGGGAGGACCGTGTAATACTTGGCCCACCTTTCAAATGCCCCGTGTTTCAGCACACATATTCGATTTCTTCATTTTGTTTGTTCAACCGCACATCAGGGATTTAGGAGAAAATAAAAACACCCTCTAGCTGATTTCTACCATAACACACTGGTCAAAAAAATGGCAAAAAGAAGAGAAAAAAAAACAGAACAAAAAACCATCAAACTCCAATCGAGTTAAATTTACAGGGTGCTCTGGGCGAGATTTAAAGCCACACTTAACACCACCAGTCGTCCGGTCCTTCGTCTTCCTGTTCGCAAAGTTCTGTGAAGCCGGACGGCGCGCGCCTCTTTCAGTCGAGCGCACAGCATCTGGTCCGGCAAATCATGCTGAGTGAGCGCTGGTGCAAAACTGGCCATTTCTCCAAGACGTAAATTTTTTTAATATATATATATATATATATTATTTTTGTTTGTTTTGTTTTTTTGCCAGCTTGATCTGGAAGTACCATCTCTACAGCTGCTCTGGTGTAACATGACATGAAATGCAACCTGTCTTTACACTCCAAAAATAATATTTTATCACACATCTTTTTACAAAAAAAACCAAAGAAAAAAAACAACAAAAAATTCATCAGTTCCGGTTCTTACGATATTATTGGGAAAAATCATTTAGTAAGAATAAGAAAGAAAAAAAACAGTGCATAGAAGCCTAAACCCCCCCCGCCGCCGTACTCTGCATGTCGTGGCACATGATGTGGGGTCAGGCCAAGATTCGCTGTTTGAAGTTCACAAGATAGAAACGGGGGAGTTCAGCCAGCAGGGAGGAGGGACGCACCAGTTGCTCTGCCGATTTTAGTGAGGTTAGGTTGACTGGAGGTCAGTTCCTGCAAGACAAGACGATCGACACGAGGGTGAATTTGTCGCTGGATCAGAAACACACAGATGCCTTGCAAATACGGCCACCTCGACGAAGCACGGGGAAAAACGTCATCGTGTTTTATTATTAATCATATGCATTCCATGTTTAAAAACAAACAAAAAAAAAAACGGGGTGAAGAAAAAGCACCCCCCCACAGCATTATTCTACCACCACCGTGTTTCACTGTAAGGATGATGTGCTCAGCGTGAGTAGACCGGAAAAGAAGAAGAAGCTTAATACCATATGTTGGTAAGCAGAGTAACTACTTACATTTACTTAAGTTACTTTAAAAAAGTACTTTTGGAGTAATTTTACTGGACTGTACTTTTTACTTTTACTAGAGTATCGCTGCTCTTACTTGAGTAAAGTTTCTGGCTACTCTGCCCAGAGCGAGTAACTTCAATGAATGAAACTGAATGCTTGTTTTTAACCAAAAATGCACATTAGAGTTTATGTCGAAGTGAGACCTCCTGTTTGCTCACAAGCTTCTTCATTTTAACATTATCTGCTGAGGCACCTGAGCCTGGTCTAACATATCTACATTAACTACTACAAGTATTGGTTTTACTTTGAAAAAGATTTGATTTGGAAAAATGTTTCTTCTAGTCAAATTTGTTATTTTACATTTCTATTTATTTTAATCTTTAGGATTTGCACATAACTTTACATTTTTGTCGAGTTACATATTTTTTTAACCTGATAAACCCTCGGCCTAATTTGAAGCCTGTTTCTCGAAAAATGCTTACCCGTTAAAAATTAGTATATTTCAGCAACCAAAAGGAGTATTTGAACCATTTTGGTGTCATTGTAAAGGTAGCATTGAGTAGAATTGATAGATGTATCATTATGCATGTTATCTGTTACTGGTTAGGAGAAACTGAAGATGGAACACAGCAGAAATGTGTTTGTTGTTTTTTGCTCCGCCTAAAAAAACAAACATGTTTTATATTGAAAAACTCTATGGATATTGCTTGAATGGCAGTGGTTACTCAATAAAATGTAAATACAACATGTGGACATTATCGCTGCAAAACTTGATACTGATTATGTGAAGCAGGACAAAACTAGAGAGGTTTTAGTACAGGCAAGTCAGGCGAGTGCCATTTCTATTTTTGTCATGTAAAAGCTATATTTTTCATTTTAATGTCACATAGTGTTCAGTAGACCTAAAATAAACACGTTTGGGCGTTTTTGGAAAAAAAATCAGATAATAATGCAATAATGGATAAATGTATATTTTTATCCTGTGCCTTGTGCGCCCTCTTGTGTAATGCGCATGCATTGCGGGCTGGTAGTTTTATTTCACGCAAAGACCTACCCTCGCAGCGGATTGGTCAATTTTGATGAGCGATACCTCGTTGGATTCGTAGAAGCCAATAGAATAACGACAAAACTTGCCAAACAAGATTGACAACACAGTCAGCCAACCAGGGAGCCGAGAACAGAGCCTCCAGGAAGTGCCAGAATTCTCAGCGAACAGACTAGAAACACTTTCTAGGAGCCAGAAATAGTAAGAGAAACGCCCGAAAAGTCCTGAATGGTGCATAAGAGATGGAAGTATCAGAAAATAACGTTTATTTGCCGAATAAATCACCTTTACACTGCAAAACAGCAAAGGTAAGGCTAAATTTTACTACTGTGATTCTGAAAAGCGATTTCTTGTTGTGTTATACTTTGGCTTATATCTCCGCGGTGCTTTGGTGTAGCGTCTCGGCAGATGTATCTTTGGAATCGGCTGCTTGTGAATTTAGGACAAAGCATTGCTGCGGTAGAGCCAGAAATGTGGCGGCTGGGTTGACAAAACTATGATGTTACGAGTTTGTTCGCAAATATTTATTTACGTGGCATCTGAGTTGCGGTTGGTAAAAATAGTTTAGATTTTTTTTTAGATAGCCTTGTAGCGCGTGGTCTTCTGTTTAATTTGATGTGCATTATGACTATTTTTTCTGTTAGGTTGTGTTGTCTCAAGCCTGTTTAAAAAAACTAATTCCCTAGGTCCCCCAATTGGGGTTTAACAAAATTAAATCATATGCTATGATCTCAGGACAAATACTCGATACATGAGTAGCCTTTTTTACCAAATACTTTTCTGCTGTCACTTGACTCATTTTTTTTGGATTGCTACTTTGTACTTTTACTTGAGTAAAAAAAACAACATGTTGACGTAGCGCTACTTTTACGTGAGCACAACTTTTGGCTACTCGTTGGCAAGTCAAAACTCAAAATGCACGCCACACTTTTCAGATTATCATCTACAAAAAAATATATATATATATATAAAATGGAAATCCTGGTCTATCAGATAAAATCCCAATAAAATGCATTAAGGTTTGTGGTTTTTGTGTTATGGCAAAATGCTAAACGTTTCAAGGGATTTGAAAACTTTTGCAAGGCACTGCATTACATGTGACGTTAGCTGGTTATTAGCGGATAACTGCTAAAAAGCCTGAGTTGAGCAGCTTTATTACCCGCCGCTCTGCTGTTGTTCTCCGTTTAAAACGGATCTAAACTGATTAATATTGCAGATTTTTTATTTATTTATTGTCTCTGGAAGGTGAAGAACAAAAGGGGCTGGTGTACCTGGCAAGCTAAAGAGGATTAGCTGGGCACCCAGTTGTGAGCCGAGCCCTGCGTGGTGGTCGGCCCCGCGTAGCCTTGGGCTCCGGGCAGGATGGGGTCGAAGTTGAAGTCGATGCCGTCTGCGTCCATGAGGTCACTGTTGATGATGTAGTCCACGTCACAGTCCAGGTTCTCGGTGAACATGTCTATGTCCAAGTCCGTGGGCAGCCGCTCCTGAGCGGACGGGAAGCCGGCCGGGGCCCCGAACTGACCCACCCCCTGCAGGCTCATGCCCTGATTGGCCGAGGCGACGGGCGTGCTGTGGTGGGAGCCCATGGCCTGGTGGGTTTTCAGAGCGAAGAGGGAAGTTTGGTCCTGGGGGAGTCCAGAGAGGATCATCCCCAGGCCGATCTGAGAGTGATGCTGCTGCTGCTGCTGCTGGTGGTGGTGGAGCGTCTGCATCGCCATCGGTGCCACAGTGTTCGGTTCCAGCCCTTTATTCAGCTGCAGCTGGCTGGGTTTGGGTCTCGCCCCCAAGCCCATCTGGCTCAAACCTCCAGAGTTAGTCATGAGGGGGCCGACCTGGGCCATCAGGACGTCGGTGGGAGGAGGAGAGTCGGAGGTGAGCAGCACCTCCAGGCTGGAGGGAACGTGGCCGCTGTAATGGCCGCCTCCGTGAGAGCTGGAGCTGGACATGGGGTTAAAGAGAGAGTTGCTGAAGGTCGGCGGCTCTTTGCCGCTCGGCCCGCAGAGAGAGGCCGAGGCCGGGCTCCCGCCGTGAGCGGGCGCCTGCAGCGGATGGAAGGGGGAGAAGCTGGAGCCCCGCGGCAGCAGGGTGGAGGCGGAGGGCAGCGGCGTGGGGGGCGCCGGCGGCGCCGTGCTGGGACTGGCCGCGCCCTGCTGCCCCTTCATCAAGGAGAGGTTGTCGATCAGATCCAGCTCCTCCATGACGGTCTCCGTCAGCGTGGGGGTCAAGCTGCTGGAGGCGTACCTCCCCAGCAGGCCGTCGTCCGGCAGGCTGTCGTCGTCGTCCTCCTGGCCCGGAGCGATGGGGGACAGACGCCCGCTCAAGGTGCTGGCGTTGGAGCTCGTGCGAGGGCGGAAGGTGGTCCACATGTCGCCGTCGTCCAGGCTGCCGCGGGACGAGGGGCTGCCGCTGTTCACGCCCCATTTGGGAAATTGCTGGGACGAGTTGGGGCTGTCCGCGCCTGCCGAACCGGCGGCGCCGTCTCCCTGCAGCACCCCTCCGGCACCGGCCGCTCCCGCCTGCTTCTTGGTCTGCTTGGCCCTCATGCGGCTCTTCAGCAGCTTGCTGCTGTTATCCATGGAGACGGCTCGGCGACGGGGGGCCTTCCCCGTCTTTCCCCCCTCGGGGTTGAGCATCCACCAGGAGCTCTTTCCAGTGGATTCATTGTGGACCCTCAAGAACTTGTTGTGGAGTGATAAGTTGTGGCGGATTGAATTCTGAGAACAAAAAAATAAATATATCAGAAATCAGAATCTGGAACATTATAGGGGGAAAAAAACTACCAAAAATCTCGTTTGTTTTCCTAAATGTAGCTTAACGATGATGAAAATAAAGAACACAGCGGCCTCCACATCAGACGCAAAACACAAGCGCGAAGGTCGTGGCATCTTTCTATTATGGCTGCAAAGATGCGCTCGTAAGGACAGATCGGTGTCAACAACGTTTTTTTCATGACACCGTTCATTAAGTTTTTTTTGTTTTTTTTATAACTAAATAAATAATTTTAAAACTGCCAGCCAGCTGGCTGAAAGACGCCTCCTCCTCCTCTTTTTAACAGGCGCTGTAACTGACTGGTTGAACAAAATTCTCTGCATGAAGCAGTTTTCTAGAGAACTGCTCCTAAATGTATTGCTTTTAATTCTATATTGCTCCTTAAGTCCATATTTGAAAACCAAATACTACAACAAATGAAGCATTTAGATCAGCACTTTTGTTTTATTTCTATTTTTTAAATACTACAGTGATTCCTGCGTCTGTTTTGGGCTGCATGGCTTGCCGTAGAAAGCAGCACCATTTTGATAAGGGTGGGGGGGGGGGAAGAAACCACCAGCTGTGCAAAAAATTACTTTTAGCTTCTTTTTTTTAAAATGTCCAGTCAGTGTGAAGTACCAGAAATCGCTCTTTAAAAACGATACCTACCTAGAAATGTGTTTAAATTAAAAGTACATGATTTTGGTTTAGGTTTGTAAAGAAATGGTGTAAATAAGTGTTTAAGTAATGATTAGCATTGAAACAAGGAGTGGGAAGTAATAAGCTTTAGCTTCCTCCAGCTCCTTTTTCAAACACAGTTATTTATTCAAATATTGTGGATTAATACTTGGTTCTTGTTTTGCTTTTGTTTGTTTTTTTACATGAATTCATGGAGCTGTGTAAGTACGTAAGTATGTGTATGTGCATGAATCTATACATGTTATATTTTATTTGTCTATTTTTAAAATGTTCGAAACAAATAAAGAGAAAGAAAGAAAGCAATTGTTATTGAGGCTGTTTGTTTTGAAGAAGATGCAACATTTTAGAAAATGAATCTCCAAAGTGATTTTAAGCTTGAAATGTATTCATTTATTTTTTTTATAACCCAAAGGCTAAATACTTATACCTGGATGCAGTTTCTCGCTTTTTGGGGCGTAGAAAAGATTTACTGGGATTTTAATCACACGACTCGGAAGTTATGGATGGTTTTCCACAAGGGTTTAGGAATCAATGCAATAAATGTTACGACACAACTGATTTGGTTTTCCAGGTGTATTTTCAGATGATTCGAAACAGTTTCTGTAAAGTTTTGTTTAATTCAGTTTCAGATGTACTTTACGTTTTGGTTTTTTTTCATTTTGATCTTCTTTAACCGGCGTATTGGTCATGTTTGTGTAGCTTAACCAGCTGAAAAGCTGGAAACACGTTTTTCCAGTAAATAATTTCCCCACTTTTCCTAACTTGCTTCACTGAAAGCTTTCCACTCTTATTTTAGGAGACCGGAAATCCTCGGAACAGTGGCTGAGTTTTAAATCTTAAATCGTGACCATTAAATAAATAAATAAAAAGTTTAAATTGTTAGTGTAAAAACAACGACTGCACTTGGTTAAATTATTTGCACTTTATGCATTTTTTATGTGGTCCATTTGTCTTGTCCACTAGGACTTCATGGCCCTCGTGAAAAAGATCCTGATATCAACGTCTCTTATCTGGTTAAATCAAGATTTATTAATAAAATATTCAAATTTCAAACCTTTTTTTGTGCCTGTTATAGTATAAATACAAAAAGCTCACTGTGAATTTAAATATATTTTCAGAGTGAAAAGGCTTTAAATGTGGAAGCTGAAAAAAAAAAAAAAGAGAAACCACTGAGTGACAGGATGGAGGGTGTAGGGAATTTTAAATATCTTCTCATCCTCTCTTTTTTCCATACATATGCACTCCTGGAAAATACTGAAAAATACTTTTCCAAGCCTGCATTTGGACTCTTTAATGTTTTCCTTCAACGTGTTAATTACGTGCATAAATGAGCTCATAAAAGGGTCACAAACTTTAGATCTTCCCAAGTGTTAACTTATGTAGTTTTGACTTTGTTTTTTTGTTTACTGTGCAAAGAAGATAAGTGAGTATGAGAGGCCGGCTGTTTGCCTCACCTTCCAGCCGGCTGAGCTGTTGCTGTCTCCTTTGTCTCTGAAGTAAGGCACAGTTTTCACCATCCAGTCGTAGATCTGAGCCAGGGTCAGCCTCTTTTCTGGCGAGTTCTCGATGGCCTGGCTTATCAGATCAGCGTAACTCTGGTTCCCCCACGCGTTGCGCCGGGAGGACCCTTTGCGGGGCGTCGCTCCGGCCCCGGCCACGACCCCGCCCTCATCCGCCGCCGCAGCGGCAGCAGCAGCAGCTTTCTCGGGCTCGGAGGTGATTTGCTGCGGCTCTGGTTTGTCGTCGTCGGCTCCGGGCGGGGTTCCGGCGGCGGACTCGGCGCCATCCGCCCCTTCCACCTTGACAGCCGAGATGTCGGGTCTCGGGAGCGGCCATGTGCAGGAGCGGGGTCTGTTCTGCGGCTCAAAATCGGGGTCGATGGGGGGCATTGATGACTCCTCCATGGTGGGTTCTCTAAACTTCCACTTATAAACTTCTGCTCTCCTAACACATCTACCCTTTTTAATCTTTAAATGCAATTCAAAAAGTTTCTGACATACAAAACAAAAATACACCTCAGTCACGACAGGAGAGAAGGGGGGGCTTCAACTGAGGGGCCTAGAAAGGAGACGCAATAATCTGGACACACCAATGGCCTCGGCTAATCCTCAGATTGGAGATTAGGGAACCCAAATAATCTCCTTAATAGTAACTATCATAAACCTTCCGATTTATATAGAGAAGAAGGCTGACTGAGTCTCTTTGTTTCAATGAAACACAAAAAACAGCAAAGGAGTGTCAGTGAGCACCAAAAACATCTGGATCTTCAGAGGTTTTAGCCAATCTGCAAATGAATATATATAGATAAATATATTTTAAAAAATTAGTCTATGTATAAAATGTTTAAAAAATTGCAAAGATTATATTTTATAAATGAGTGAAAACACTGGATTTCTCTGTACTAAATGTCCAGATGTTTAGTTTTCTTGTGAAAACTATTTTTTAAAAGCTGTTTGGAGAAGCCTTTTCACATACAAGCAAAAAATAAACACCTGATCCAAACAAAAAAAGACCAAGAAGAATATAAAAAATCAGCAGCGCGGCTCAATTTAAGAGTTTACAGGAGAAATAATGCCCCCCCCCCCCCCCCGCCCCGCCGCCCCTAAAAAAAGCCTACAAGCAGTCCTGAGTCCACTGTCTCTGTGTCCCGTTTGGGGATTTAAACAACAGGTGTCAAAAAGAGGCTAAATGTGCAGCTTTATTCTAGCCTTAATACAGTTTACTGTAGTTAGAAAATAAAAGAAAAAGAGGATAAGTAAAAAAAAAAAGAGTCAGTGCCTTAGGTCCGCTCCATACGCCACATTGCGGCCAGGCGCATGTCACACACTGCCATGTTTCTCCCACAGTCCTGCCGCGTTCACGCAACACGGATAAAACAGCTCCCGTCTGAGGTGGCCTGCGTGGAATCGCTGTAGGAAACCCCCGCGGTTTGTTCCCGGGAACCCCCGTGTGGGCGCTGGGATCGTCAGCGGCTCCGTCGGCTTCCCAAGCCGCCGCTGCCGCCGCCGCCGCCGCCGCACTTTCCAAACAGCACGCTAGCCACCGTAACGCTAGCTGCTTAAAGCTCCTGCTACTGCAGAGTTTACAATCCGTGAAAAAAAAAAAAAAAGTCCGCGGAAAAAAGAAAAGAAAAAAAAAACACCCAGATAGGCTCCTCCGAGCTGCCGCTTCTGATCCGAGGCGAGTTTCGAGGAACTTCCTGTCGTCGTAGCGACACAAAAACTCGCTTCTTCGCTCTCTTTTGGACTTATTTTCGCTTTGTTTTGTTTTGACTCGAGGCGAAGACTCCCTTCTGACGTCTGTTTACCACTGTTAGGCAACGCGGTCTGCGCCTGCGCCCAAAGGAACTCTGGGAAACGGAGTCCCCTCCCTTTCATCCCGCCGGTTCGTCTGACAGCTCAAAGCGGCGACATGTACCTGCATTATGTAACCGTTGATGAAAGAGTGCTGAGTGCACTTTGTCCGTTTATTAAGATGATTACTGGCAATTAAACAGTTCAGAGCAGCAATAGCTTATCAAGCTCTAGGCTGAACTGCGTCGTATTTACGAATTATTGTGATTTGTGTCATGTGACTAAATATAGACTAATAATACTGCCATAAAAGAGAAAAATAAAAATAACATTTATAAAATGGAAAGACAATATAAAAATATAAATAAACTATTGAAAGGACTTTGTTATGAAAAAAAAATAGGATGAAGTAGTGGTGGGCAATATAAAGATACATTTAGATTTTGACAGGCCTACCGCAATTGCGCATTTTGATGATGTCATCAAGCTGTCATTAAGAAGGATAAATGCTGATGTTCAGAAAGCTGTTAGATCGTATACAATTTGTTTTATTTTCTCCTTTATTGTGTTATTTTAGTTGTCTTCTCCCCTGCGTAGTAGTTACTATTTTGTACTTAAAAATGTTACTTCTTGTGCCAGGAAACCGGACAATTCTTAACTTTTTGGGTTTCTTTTATAACATTTAGCTTTTAATTTATTTAAAAATATCTTCATCTTTATGTTTTGAGAATATTTGTGTTGCATTCTTTTGGAAAAAAGATTAGATTTTTTTTTTTATTCATCTTGCACAATACATGTTCTTTAAATGGCATTCTAAACTTTTTTTTAACTTGTTCTGCTCCAATGTATCTGAAAAGTGAGATTGTTCATAAACTGTCATTTCGACATATATATAAAGGAAAGAAAAGAATATATTGCAATAGACATCGTTACCGCACACGGTTTAGATTATATCACAATATAGATGTTAGGCCATATCGCCCAGCCCAGTATAAATAAATATGTATATTAACACAGCAATGAGTACTGTAAATGAGTACAGTAAATGTAATATCCTGAAGTATCACAGTATCTCATCTTGTTTGTTCAGGGTCTATATATATAGAAGACAATAATCATGATAATTGCATACATTTATAGCAATTATCACTATTATTGCTAATAAATATTTCCCATTACTGTTTTGTTAAAAATGACTGACGTCTCTTTTTTTTATGTGCTCTAGATGGGCTGTAAAGTGGGGCAGTGTACTGCAAGGATCTTCCTGTGTGGGTTTGCATATTCAATGCATGTGTTGGTGCTCCCCTTCTAACCTGCTTTCAGATGTGAGTATCTGCATGCATAATGACAAGTATATCTCTGTAATGAACTGGCGGCCTGTTCTCATCCAGTGACTGGTGGAGAGGTTTTCCAAAATCCCATTACTTTAAACAAGATAAAGAGAGTATGGTTAACAGATTGATGGTGGTTTATAGTTTAGTCCTTTATTTTCCTATGAACGGTTTTGTTTCATTTGTTTAATGCTTATATTTAGTCATGTATTGGTGTATTAAATTGTGTTTTATGCTGTTGAAATGCTTATTTGGGTACGACCATTGAAAGTTAGACCTGGACTTTGAATGACATACTGCACAGTACTTCTTAAGGCCTTTCTTTATGCAGTCAATCAAGCCAGAGGCTGGAGTTGAAAGGTGGGTAACGGCTTAATGTTAACCTATTACACACCCCAGCAGAATGGGACGACTCATCAGGAGTCCACGCTTGATTTTGAGCACGGCTAAACTTTTAACTGCCTCCTGCTTTCCTGTCTGACCCAGTTCTAGTGACGAAGACTGTGATGGATGTATAAATCCACGAAAGGGTGAATAAGTTGTCAAAGCTAGTTTTCAATGATCGTCTAGGTTTATTATTTTGCTTTCTGGGCCTTTTTAAAAATGAAACGTCCCTTTTTCAGGACTGTGTATTTCAACAATAACTTTACAGATCTTCATTGTAAAGTGTTTAAACAATGTTTTCCATGCATGTTCAATTAACCATAATAAATTAATTAACATGCACCTGTGGAATGGTCGTTAAGACCTTAACAGCTTACAGAAAGTAGGCATTTAAGGTCACAGTTCTAAAAACGCAGGACACTAAAGAGACTTGTCTACCGACTGTGAAAAACACCCAAAGAAAGATGCCCAGGGTCCCTGCTCATCTGTGTGAACGTGCATTAGGCTGCAGGGAGGCATGAGGACTGCTGATGTGGCTAATGTCCGCACTGTGAGACGCCTAAGACAGCGCTACAGGGAGACAGGAAGGACATCTGATCATCCTCGCAGTGGAAGACCACGTGTAACAACACCTGCACAGGATCGGTACATCCGAATATCACACCTGCGTGACAGGTACAGGATGGCCACAACAACTGCCCGAGTCACACCAGGAACACACAATCCCGCCATCAGTGCTCAGACTGTCTGCAATAGGCTGAGAGAAGCTGGACTGAGGGCTTGTAGGCCTGTTGTAAGGCAGGTCCTTACCAGACATCACCAGCAACAACGCCGCCTATGGGCACAAACCCACCTTCGCTGGACCAGACAGGAGTGGCAAAAAGTGCTCTTCACTGATGAGTCATGGTTTTGTCTCACCAGGGATGATGGACGGATTCGTGTTTATCGTCGAAGGAATGAGAGTTACACCGAGGCCTGTACCCTGGAGCGGGATCGATTTGGAGGTGGGGGGTCCGTCATGGTCTGGGGCGGTATATCACATCACCATCGGACTGAGCTGGTTGTCATTGCAGGCAATCTCAATGCCTTGCGGTACAGGGAAGACATCCTCCTCCCTCATGTGGTACCCTTTATGCATGCTCATCCGGACATGATCCTCCAGCAGGACAATGCCACCAGCCATACTGCTCGTTCTCTGCGTGAGTTTCTGCATGACAGCAATGTCAGTGTTCTGCCATGGCCAGCCAAGAGCCCGGATCTCAATCCCATTGAGCACGTCTGGGACCTGTTGGATCGCAGAGTGAGGGCTAGGGCCATTCCCCCCAGAAATGTCCAGGAACTTGCAAGTGCCTTGGTGGAAGAGTGGAGTAACATCTCACAGCAAGAACTGACAAATCTGGTCCAGTCCATGAGGAGGAGATGCACTGCAGTACTTCAAGCAGCTGGTGGCCACACCAGATACTGACTGGTACTTTGGATTTTGAGCCTCCCTTCGTTCAAGGACACATTATTCTATTTCTGTTAGTCACATGTCTGTGAAACATTTTTAGTTTATGTCTTATGGTGTTGACTCTTTTAGTGTTTGTACAAATATTTACACACATTAAGTTTACTGAAAGTAAAAACAGTTGAAAGTCAGAGGACGTTTCTTTTTTTGCTGAGTTTATAACTGATAAGTAGTCCACTATTGTAAACTAGGAAGTGACGCCTGTAGTTTATCTGCATGTTTAATCTAACAGGATCTGTTTGTGCTTTTAACCTCTGTGTAGCTTTTTTTGTGTGTGTCGTAATCATGATTCATCTCGCATACCTCTGTGTCTTCCTGTCCATTGAGATGAATAGTAACACGCCCCAGCGAAACTGCACTTAATCTCAATCTTTAGTGTTTGTTTTTAAACCTGCACCGTTCCTCGTTAGCTGAGTCATGCCGGAGACGAATCTGGTGAGAGATTTCCTGTTTAAGACGCTCCACTGGCTTCAGGTGTCTGACTGCCAGGTGCGGACCCATTCTACCCGATCCTGGCACACTAACCCGAGAGCACTTGCTGTGACATCAACATAAAGTAGACCCACCACAGTTTTGTGTTTTTCTCGAATGTCAGTCCACTTTCTCAGTGGAGTCCAGTATTAGTATAGATTAAAGATCCTCTGTTTCAGGGTTTTTGGATTCCAATATCCGAACTAAAACATCTGGTGATAGTTACATTGTTCGATCCAGAATGCTTCACTCAAACATTTAGGGCCTGATTTATCAATATTCCAAATAAAAAGCGCAAACTTTCAAATGTGCACAAAGTAGTATTCAAATGAGGGCTTTGCATCCATTGCTGTGTATGCCAAGCTTTCTGGCCCATGCACTGCGCCATAGCCAGAGAGAGGAGGAATAGGCGCAGTGGATTCAAGATGCGTCTTTGGCAAAAAAAGAAAAAAATACAACATGCCTGTCAGGTTTATGGCCATTTAGAGTGAGAATTACTATTAGGTTAGAATGTGTGTGAATTATATTTTTCGTTTGTCGTTAAACTTATGTTGAATCATGGTGGCGCAACGTTAAGACATGCCTTTCAGAGGCAGTAAAAAGAGGCGCGAAAAATAAATCACACTGCGCGTGGTACGCCTACTTATTTGAATGTTCTCCTCCCAATATTTTGCTCCTAATGACAGAAACGCTCACATTGCATATTCATCAAGTACAAAAGCGCTAAACGAACTGCGTGCATCTTGCTGCGGGTTTAACTGGCGCAGTCCGCCCTTTGTCTGCTTAGTAAATCACCTGCTGCATGTTTTTGTGCCGGCTGTGAGGTTTGCACACGTTTTAACAACTTTGATAAATTAGGTCCTTAGTGTATGTTTTTGTCCTGGGTTTTGAAAGTGGGAAAAATACAGAGTGGGCCCTTTCAGTCATAGCTGCTACTGCAATCTGAGCCCTTAAATTCATTTGCAATAAAGTTTACAATCTGAATACGTACATAATAGGCCTCAGGAATGACCCTTCATGCCTCCGTTAACATCATGGTACAGAGCTGCTAGATCTGCTAAAAACTGCTGAGAGTAATGCCTTTTCCACACATTGCCGGGTAACTCACAAAACGAAGATATTTTTCTACGTTTTGGCATCCACATGAAAACGCAGATTTACAGCACAGAAAACGAATCTTTCTAAAAACTCCGACCAAAGTGAGGATTTGCGCTTTCTCCGTTCTAAGAGTTAGCCTGTGGACGGAAACAGCCAGAGTTTTAGGCTCCGCAACTTCACTTTCTCCGACAAAAATGCTCCATCGTCACTTGTGCGACCTGTGTTTACACTCAGAAACAACATTTATGCCCTCAGAGATGTGTTGGCATTAGCAATTGTCCAAGTGGTTTTTCCTTGCTTGTTTTTACAAGCTTAATTACTGCTGTATGTAGAAGTTAGAACATAGAAAGTTACTCTGAGTAAATAGGATTTAGGGGAAGTACTGCCCCCTACAGGTTTGGCATGTTTGTGCTCACCAATACAATTATGCGGTCAGGTGTAGACAGTTTTTTTTTAAACCAGGTGGTGAATATATTCTTTTTTTTTTAAACCCGGCCACGTGTGTACATGGCCTAAGAAGCGGGAACACAATGAACAACAGAACAAAAGGTCATATTTTCTGAAAAGTTGCTATATTCAGCGACAAAATCTGGTCATCACAATCCAGAATTAACGTTGTTGACTAAAACTGCGATTAAACATTTTTGTCAATGACTTTCGTTATTTGCGGAAATACACAAAAATAGTTGACATTTTCATCAGTGAAACATAAACTAGACCAAATTAATGGAGGGATATAAGTGGGGGAGTTCAAGTATCTCGGGGTCTTGTTCACGAATGGGGGGAAAAATGGAGATCGTCGGGCGGATTGGTGCGATTGTCACGGTGAAGACAGAGCTGTGCAGAAATTGCAGATACCAACGGCTAGAACGAGTTTCCTCCGGCGGGTGTCTGGGCTCAACGTTTGAGATAGGGTGAGAGCCTCTGTCATTCAGGAGGGGCTCAGAGTAGAGCCGCTGCTCCTCCACATTGAGAGGAGCCCTTTGAGGTGGCTCGGGCATCTGGTTAGGAGGCCTCCCTGGTGAGGTGTTCCGGGCACGTCCAGAGACCAAGAGGAAGACCCAGGACACGCTGGAGGGACTATGATTGTCGGCTGGCATGGGAACGCCTTGGGATTCCCTCGGAGGAGCTGGCCTAAGTGGCTGGGGAGAGGAAGGTTTGGGTTTCTCTGCTTAGGCTGCTGTCCCTGCGACCCGACCCCGGATCATCCAGAACATAATAGATGGATGGGTAAATAAAATCCAACCATCTGTGCATTGTCTCCATTGCCGCTTATCCATGCATGGTCACGGGAGTCTGGGCACGAGAGTTGTGTGGCATCCACTCTTCTGCTGGAAAACTGCCCCAGTGGTCATTGGGCGAGAAGCGGGGTATGCCCAAGGAGCAAATTGGCAGGCTGAATGTGAGGCCAATGCAGAAGTGGCATAAATTGCAGTTCCCCCCTCCTCCACTAGGGGCTGGCTCCAGAAAGGATCAAGTTCCCATTGACTCCCATGTTAAAAAGGCCAACTTCACAGCATAAATAAACATGTTTACAGCCTGGTACAAAAAAAACATTTTTAGGTTTAATAGGTCAAGTTTACCATCATGACAACTCTGAGGGGGGTGAATTTTTTCATAACTCATGAGATTTGATATAATTGGAATTATATATAATAAGGGACGTGTCCTTTTGACTTATAGGTCTCAGATGAGTCCTTAGCGCTAGCGCTGGTGGCTAGCAGCTTGGTCCCCCCTACTTGCTCCAAAATTCAAAATTCACATAGTTTTAGTGAAAGTTATGGACCAACAAGGATTCATGATTTTATCTGACAAAAGTGTTGAATCTGCCAAGAAGGCAGAGGGGTAGCAGAATCGCTCAACCGCGATTTTCTGGCTTAAAGCGCCCGCTAACCTCCGTTAGCTCCGGGTTAGCTCCAGGTTAGCTCAGTTAGCTCGTAGCTACATCGGCTCAGAGTTTGATGGGTGTCAATCATTGGACCACACCCTCACAGCTACACTCTCAGCTCTACCTCTTTGCCCATTCTTTTGTATTTTCTGGGAGTGACGAGACGCGTGACACATACAAGATGGCGGTGGTGGGAACCGCCCACTGGGCTTCAATTCAGCTCTTCACAAACCTACGGGTGACGTCACAGAGGCTACGTCCATCTTATACATACCGTCTTCGGGTACATCCAATCACCGATGAGACTTAGTCCTCCTTAAGAATTAGGAAATGAATGACTAGTCTGTATGCCTCCAGCAAGAGGTTGAGGTCACATGTGTCTCCCATGAATGAAGTGACGGTAACACAATGAACATGAACCTAAAGATGCAGGGGTACAGTCATAGGTATGCTTCAGTGTATTTCAGGAACTATTTGGGGACTTTGAAAATCTATGAACTAAAAGAATGATCGACTGTGCTGTTAATAATATTATTAGAGAAATAGTTGTTATCTACCAACATCCCTTCTATCTGTTGAGCTGCATAAAAGTGATCTCAGTGTAGATCCAAACCCTTTAAAACCCCCCTCTTACCAGGACTATATAGACACTGGCCTTCTTCGGGTTCTAGTCCTGATTTAAAGAAAAAAAAGAGTCAAATATTAAATAGTAGTAGCTAGGTATTAATATTTCCCCTCCCTGTGTCTCCTCAGTCACAAAAGACTCCACATAATCCTGGAAAACAGGACACAGGCAAAGTAACACCATCTCAACAGACTGTTTCAACCGTTATCTAAATGCTACAAAGTACAAAAGTTATTCTAGAAAGAAGCAAAGCAAAGAGGAGGACTCTGCAAATGGACTGCTTTGTAAAGGATTATCTCAAACTGTGGTGAAGACGCAGATTCAGTTTTCATTTACTCTTCATCTTTGACCGTTTTTAATGTTTTTGTTCAATTTAAAATTCCCGATAATATTAAAAGGTATCGCTCAGGAAGCATGTTTAAAATTTTCCTCTCACGTATTTTATTTCAGAGCAACATGGTACGTGCAGAAAAAAGTGTTGTTTGGGTAGAACAGGAAAGAGGCGAGGGATGCGTTGGCATGTTAAAAAAATCTAAACATTTACTTTTTAACTGATTTAAATCAGGTGTCACACACACTCTGGAACAGAGACACATCCGACACATCTGAGGACCAGAGATGAGATTGGAACTTTTTGACCGTCATGTAAAATGTTTTGTCTGGCAGAACCAAGCAGAAAACTCCTCCGGCTAAATGTGAAGCCTGGCCCGGAAGTGACACAAATTTCAGTTCCCCCCCTCATCCACTAGGGGCTGGCTCCAGAAAGGAGCAAGTTCCCATTGACTCCCATGTTAAAAGTGCCAACTTCACAGCAGAAATAAACATGTTTACAGCCTGGTACAAAAAACCCATTTTAGGTTTAATAGTTCAGGTTTCTGAGGGGGGTGAATTTTTTTATAACTCATCCGTTTAGGTTTAAGCTTGAGCATATCCTTTTGATTGACATGTCTCAGATGAGCCATTAGCGCTGGTGGCTAGTGGCATCTCAGTGTCTTGGCCGTTTCGTCTCTCTGAACTTGACCATCAGTTGCGTCCTCAATGTTTATTCCTGTTCGGATGTTGATCGTGGATTTATTGGACAAAGATGGGTTGGGGTGGTATCGATTTCACCAACAGACCGTCCAAGAAGTCTCTGCTCCATTTTTTTTTAGGTAACTAAAATTATATTTCTACCGTGCATTTAAGAATACGCTGTTTAATCAAAAATGGGTTAAAATGATCACATTTCTTCTTTACTTAATTATTTACTTAATTATTTACTTTACTGATTATTAAAACTTGTTTTAATTAAAATTCACATAGTTTTAGTGCAATTTATGGACAAACGAGGCTTCGTGATTTTATTTTTTTTAAAACTATTGAATCTGCCTAGAAGGCAGAGGGGTAGCAGAGTTTCTCAACCGCGTTTTTCTGGCTAAAAGCGCCCGCTTACCTCCGTTAGCTTCGGTTAGCACCGGGTTAGCTTGTAGCTACATCACCCTCACATTCCCATTCTTAGCTCCACCTCTTTGCCTAATTTTTGTATTTTCGGGGCGTGACTAGACGCGTGACGCTGCCAAGATGGCGGTGGTGGGAAGCTCCCACTGGGGGTGTTTCTCAATGAGGACACTGTCCTTCCTTGGTCAAAGAAAACTGTTGAATGGAACAGACTTATATCACATGACCGCGGCTGCCCAGGGCTCGTTATATTCTATACGTATAAGTTTCAATATAGATGTACAACGAGAGTTTTACTTTTTTAATTGTGTATATATTGGTTAAATCAAATGTGTAAGCGAGTTACCTGCTAGCAACCGAACCTGCAACTACTAAGCAACTAAAGGTCTTTGCACACCGGGTCCGTTTTTTTCGTGCAATTAATTCGCACGACAGTATTATCTTTCGAATCGATGTCAAGTCAATGGGGACGTGCACACCATTGACGAAATTCCATCCTGCGATTTTGCGAGTTTTATTTTTTCGGATTGAGGTCGATTTTTTTAAAAACTCGTATCCGACAGATAAACACTTGAGAAGGCGTGGTGATGGCGTCATCAGAGCCGAGAGTCGCGAACTGAAGTGTCACTTTCATTGAAGAAACAATTTTTTTCTTCACCATGGCTGAGGGTTTGATCCTTTTTGTGTCCCAGCACCCCTGTCTCTTTAATAAAAAAGAGAAAAACTACAAGGACAACGATTATAAGGATAATAATATTTTATAATAATTATTATTTTATAATAATAATGTGTGGCGATCCATTGCCGAAGAACTTGGATATGAAGATAGTGAGTAAATCAATGTGTACAAAACAGCTGTGTACTCTCCAAACTCTCCTCTCTTCTCCAGAATAGGATGAACCCAATGCGCTCTTTTCTTCCTTTCTTTTTCCATCATTATCAACACAATGTCGTCACTTGATGTTGAATCCATTTTTAGTTTTGCCGCTTTACGTTTTTTTAATAGAATCTTCATAATTTATTGGCAATTTCGCAGCGCGTCTGGTGTGCATACACAACACGTCGATTTTAAGCCTCCGATTTTTCTCAATTTCGTGTCGTTTATTCGCATTGGACCCGATGTGCAAAGACCTTAACCAACTATAGATAACTGCTTTGGATCTAAAAAACATTTTCCGATAGCTAAAATTAGCCTACTTGACTTACATTTAAATTGGAAATTCGCTCCCGATGTTGCTGCCGAGGGAAGGAATCAAGGAACCTCCCACGTTTCCTCGGTCAGTTAGCTAAACGGCAGACAAACACATGAACATTGGACCTTGGGCTTCAGTTCAGCTTTTTCAGAATCCTACGGGTGACGTCACGGAGGCTCCGTCCATCTTTATATATATATTCTATGGTGAAGACGCCCGTACCTTGAAGGTCTGGTCAAATTACCCTAAAGTTACGGTAGTGGAAACGCGCCTATTCACCTTTGATATTTCCACTTACCAAGCTCCATTTTCTGCAGCATTTTAGATATGCTTTGCGAAAAAAATCCCCAAATAGGCAGATTTTCCAGGTGTCCTTTTTTGGAAAAAGTTTGAATTCTGATTCTGACAATTCTTTCTTCTGATATTTCTCAGAATCCTTAAAGTCAGATTTTTTGTGTGTGTGTGTGTTGTTGTTGTTGGATCTAATCCTCATTCCGTAAAACACCGTTTATGGGTCAAAGCCAGAGCGGATCTTTCTTATTATACACTTCAATTCCCAGAAGCCTTTGCTGACATCCGGCGTCTTCCCATCCATTAGCATCCGATACTCCCCGAACCAACCTAAACGCATCCATCAGCAGCCCCCCCCTCCCTCCTCCCCCGAAAAAAATAAATCCTTCGATAAACTACTCCATGTCGATGCGTAATTTTAACTGAATGAAAGATTTTATATGGTTCATCAGATGCAGGTGAGGTCAAAGGCCCATAAACTTATCCATCGTTCAGGTTTCGAATAGCCAGCGATAGCATCAGTAGAAGCTAAGCTAACTTAGAAGCTAATGCTACCATTAGCATGAACCTGGAGTCGACATTTGGCAGAACATAACACGATGCTTATCGGTATATGCTCTGACATTTACGTTTCCTTACTTTTAGAAAACGGCGAATGTTTATTCCGGTTGAAGTAATTAAGTAGCTATGGTGGTTTAATGTTGCTAAATACAACGAGCTAGTTTTACTGTATGTTATCTGCTGGAATCTGACAGAAGCCGCGAAGGATGTGTTTTTTTTTTTTTGTTTTTTTTCCTGCATCAGCTGTTTGAATTAATATATCACATTTGACTGACTGTGCATGGATGTGTTGGCTGTCAGCAACACGCCAGCTCAGCGGGTTTAGCAGTCTGAGCTGGCGTGTTGGTAGCCGGGCTGTGTGTGTGTGGTGGGGGGGGATTCAGCCTCACAGTGTCGGTGTTGTTTTTGTGTCAGGGCTCTGGCCCCGTCTCCAGCAGCTGAAACGCACCCGTCCCGTCCTCTCTGCTCCACGGCCTTCCTCCTGTCCGAGCCATGACCACCCAGAGGGATAATGAGCCGGTGAGTGAAGCTCTGCCACCTGAGCGATAACAGTGGGCAAAATATGCTTTAATCAGCCACGTAGATTTTTCGCTTTAAGTTAGGATCATTTAAATGTTTTTTTTGGTTTTGTTTTTTGGTGGGACGTGGAAGTGGGGGGATTGTGGATTAACCAACTTCCACAAACACTTTATCTGGGATCGTGACGGCTGTTCCCGTGAACACCATCTGTCTAATCTCGGTTAAACGCTGGCCTACTTTCCTTTCAAGGTTTAGATACCCATTGATTGTACCCGTCTTTGTGTGCTGCCCCCAATTTCAACCAAAAATATTTGTCACATGTCTTTTGGGGAAACCGCAACCTGCACATTTAGTGGTAAAGTCAAGATTATTTAGTCAGGAAACTAAACAAAAATAAGGTTTACAATAAATTAAAAATGCATGTATTGCGTCTTTTCAACATACATCACCAGAAAGTATAAATGTTGGAAGACAATGTAACCCTGGTTAAAAGGTTAACCAGGGTTACAACAACACAGGTGTTTGTTTGAAGTCCTTCCTGCTGATTCCAACTTTGTTTATAGCTCAAAACACTGGAAGCTCTTGGTTTTTATCTATTTAATAAAAACGGTGGAGAAAAAAAATTGTTTTGCGCATCACTGATTCCTGGGCAATTGATTGATGTATCTTCACCTGAGATCTGATGCCAAACAGCTAATAGTCTGAATGGTTAGAGTTTCCCAAATATCTTGTACTCCGATATGGTGAACCACTGGATTTCTGTCAGTGAACTCTGCTCAGATAAGAGTAGACAATATCCTGAAACACAAAAGCATATTCATAGGGCTGTTCCACCAAGCGAGCTAATCTCAAACGCCAGGCTTAATCTCCCGAAATTCGGCTAAAGCCTAGTTTATACTTCTCCGTCTGCGGAGGTGCGGAGACGCGCAGCGCCATTATGCGTCACCCAGACCAATTTTTAAAACTATCCGTCGAACGCATCAGAGAGTGCACGTCTGTGATTGGTCAGCCCAATATCAGGCCCCATATCATTTCACCAGAACGGTGCTCTATAGTCAGTGTAATTAGTAATCAATGCAGCTTTTGGGTACTAGATGCTTTATATTGCAAGGTCAGTTTATCTAATTTTGAACACCAGGAAGTGTAGAGAACAACAAAACAGACCGCTGTGTTGGTTTGTTTTTAGAGTATTGTATGAGCTGCACTTCTAGTAAAAAGCTTTCCAGCTCAATCAAAACTCGCTCTCTGTCGGCCATTGCGCCTTGAGTGGATGTGCGCTTACAAGCTGAAGTAAATAAACTCGTCGACCAGAGACGCCACTGCAATGGTAGGTAGACCCGCAAGAAAAGTTCTGCACCCTCTGCTGTCCTGGTGGGGAATTGCTTTGCAACACTGACACACCAACGGAGAAGTATGAAAGGAAAACATCTCCGTCAATACGTGTGCGTGTAAACTTGCTGACGGAGAAGAATAAACTAGGCTTAACCTGAAGCCCCGCTTAGTCACCATGGCGACAAATGCTGTTGAACAAGCTTGCTCCGTATCAGGCTAGCTTCCATTCAAATAAAATATAAAATCGATACATTGCTTTTGAACATTGATACAATATCGTGACATAAAATATGGCGGTGTATCGATATTTTCTTACATTCCTAATAGATTTATATTAAGATATTCTGTGACATTTTTGAACATTATCCACATCTTTTCATCGAGACCTTTTTCATATGTTTAGGCTGATCATGTTTTCATAAAAACAGACAAACACAAACCTTTTGTCTTTGACGGCACGACCCAAAGTCTTTAAAACGGGCCAATTATAGCCGTGTTTAGGTTTTTAAAAATATTTCTTTGGATTAGAGCAAAAAAAACAAAACAAAACAAAAAAAGTCAGTAATTTGTGATGAAGGCAGTTGCTATGGGCAACCAGGCAGGTTTTCACTTTGTTTTCATTTCACTGAGGACAAAAGGCAACAAAGATGGGTGATGATGATGATGATGAGATGAACGTGCAACCCAGCACTGAGGTTATCCAGTTCACAGGGACCCTCGCAGGGGGGAATGTGTTTGTAAACAGATCAGGGAGCGGGGTCGACCCCCTTCCTCTCCCTGACGTCACACTTGTTCAGCTAAGTCGCTTTGTTCTGTTTGCTGTGATTTATAAACAGAAGAAAGTTTATGCACCATCTGCTGATGAGCGCCAAATGTCAGGAACGGTGCGCGCCTCGGTCGCTCTGAATAGATGTTGAAGATTATTATATACATACATCTCAATATGTTTCTTTTTTTTATTATAAAACAAATTCTTCTGTATTCTACAAAAACTTTTTCAGTTAGACTTTATATAATAAAAACTAAGAAATTATATTGTAATAGTTATTTTTAGCACCATTTAAATTATGTGATCAAGGTTGGTTAGTGTGGCCCTAAAAAAGAAAAGAAAAAAAAATCGATTTTTTTCTAATCAGGAATGTTTGAAAATATCGATATTCAAAAGTAAAATATTGATTTAGTTTTAGTTTTTTAGGATTTGAATGGAACCATTAATGATGATGGTAATTTTTGAAGTAAAATTTAAAAGTATAGCTGGTAGTTTGTGGCTGTTTTCACCTTCTTTGTTCCATTGGATCAACTAGATCTAGTAATAAAAACTGGATGATTAAAATATGAAACAGGTTGGAGTGTTTAGAATGCTGGGACAGTTTTTCATGGTATCGCAATATATCGTATCGCCAGATTTTTACCAATATACATCCCTATTTCTAATTATACAGGCAAAAGGACGGTGTGGTTTATGCATTTGTTCTGTATGTTTTTCAGCAGTATCTGCAGAGAATGCTGTTATTTATGGCAGGGGCTCACTCAGCTGGCTTTATTCTACAAACAAAAGGTTTATTCTTCCATGTAAAGGTTGTTATAAAATCTTCAGTTTTCAGTTTATTCAATCAGCTTTCAAAATATAACATTTCGTTTGTATAGTTTAAAAAAAAAAATTGCGGCTCTAGCAGTAGAGACGAAAGGCCCCTGACCTCTAATCAATATTAGGTTTATATTAGGAAACAAGGATTTAATTTTATTTATTTCCAAACAAACAAGTTATTTCAACTTCTATTTCATTAACGACTTTATTAGAGGTAATATAATAGGCAGAGACATAGAATAAGCTTTTGTATTTTATAGAAAAATGTTGGGATTTTAACAGTTTGGTGTAAGATTTTTTTAAATTTTTACTTTTCTGTCCTGTTGGACCAGTAGTTCCCGCTTTTATTTGGGCGAGAGGTGGGTCCACACACAGAATACCTTTTTGAGGGAAGCCCCACTGTTACGAACTCTTCCACAATCCCCAACCAATGACTATGCGCTGGCCATGGTAAATAAATAGCCGGCCCAAAGCCGTCTGGGACACCTGGGGTTATCGCATTAGCCTGACGGCCCGGAGCCGAGCAGCGGCACCCTGAAACCAAAGGGGGGCAGTGTTTTCCATCCTAACCCCACCCCTCTTCTGTTGTTGTCTCAGGCACCAGGGGCTCAATTCACCTTAAGCCCCCGTCAAATAAAATCAGCCAGTCAAAGGGTGGAGATCGGGTGTGGATAAAAATAATTAGACTGGAATGCCCCTTCTCTTCCAAGCCTTCAACACAGATAATTGGGAAGATGGTATCTGGAAGAGCGACGTTTGACTCGGATGGTACACGTTCTTGGTTTTTTTGGACATATTGAGATATTTTCATTTGTTCTTTTTAGGTGCATCTCCGCCTTATCCTGGTCAGTGGCAAAACGCAAGACTTCACTTTCTCTCCAAATGACTCGGCCACAGACATCGCCAAGCACGTGTTTGACAACTGGCCAGCAGGTACAATTTATGGGACTGAATATTCTCCTTTTTTTGTGTGTTTGTTTCATGTAAGCTAACCTGATGCTGCTTTACTTTGTGCTGACACAAAATTTTAGTCGACAGAATGCTGTATGTTTAGTTGTCCTACTTTTAGTTCTTTATATTGTTTTGGTGTGTGCAATTGTTGCGTTGCGTCCATATATTCAATTCAAGGCGAAAGTTGTACGAATTGTAAATTTATAAAAAATGTTATATATATATATAATTAGCGATGTGAATTGGCAAGAATCTGGTGATACGTTTTGTATCACAATACGAGGGGGACGATACAGTATATTACAATACTATGAGTAAAATTATATATTGTGATTTTTAAAACTTAATTTAACTGTAGAAAAACTTTCACAGCATTCTTAACACTCCAACCTGTTTCATACTTTAACACATCCAGTTTTATCACTGGATCTAGTTGATCCACTGGAAAGAAGAAGGTGAAAACCAACTAGAAGTCATACTTTTAATTTTAATACAAAAATTGCTGTCATCGTTAATGATTCCGTTCAAATTCTAAAAAATAAAAAAATACATTGCTTTTCGACATCGATACAATATTGTGACATAAAATATGGCGATATACAGTGGGGTGAAAAAGTATTTAGTCAACCACCAATTGTGCAAGTTCTCCCACTTTAAACGATTAGAGAAGCCTGTAATTTTCATCAAAGGTATACCTCAACTATGGGAGACAAAATGAGGGAAGAAAATCACCAAAGAGCTGTCAAAGGACACCAGAAACAAAATTGTAGACCTACACCAACCTGGGAAGACTGAATCTCATAGGTAAGCAGCTTGGTGGAAAGAAATCAACTCTGCGAGCAATTATTAGAAAATGGAAGGCATACAAGACCGCTGATAATCTCCCTTGATCTGGGGCTCCACGCAAGATCTCACCCGGTGGGGTCAAAATGATTACAAGTACGGTGAGCAAACATTCCAGAACCACACAGGGGGACCTAGTGAATGACCTGCAGAGAGCTGGGACCAAAGTAACAAAGGCTACCATCAGTAACACACTACGATGCCAGGGACTCAAAGCCTGCAGTGCCAGAGAGGTCCCCCTGCTTAAGCCAGTACATGTTCAGGCCCGTCTGAAGTTTGCTAGAGAGCATTTGGATGATCCAGAAGAAGATTTGGAGAATGTCATATGGTCAGATGAAACCAAAATAAAACTTTTTGGTAAAAACTTTACTTGTCGTGTTTGGAGGATAAAGAACGCCGAGTTGCATCCAAAGAACACCATACCTACTGTGAAGCATGGGGGTGGAAGCATCATTCTTTGGGGCTGTTTTTCTGCAAAGGGACCAGGACGACTGATCGGTGTAAAGGAAAGAATGAATTGGGCCATGTATCGTGAGATTTTGAGTGAAAACCTCCTTCCACCAACAAGGACGTTGTAGATGAAATATGGCTGGGTCTTTCAGCATGACAGTGATCCCGAACACATCGCCCGGGTAACGAAGGAGTGGCTTCATAAGAAGCATTTCAAGGTCCTGGAGAGGCCCAGCTAGTCTCCAGATCTCAACCCCATAGAAATTTTTTGGAAGGAGTTGAAAGTCAGTGTTGCCCCAACAGCCCCAAAACATCACTGCTCTAGAGGAGATCTTCATGGAGGAATGGGCCAAAATACCAGCAACAGTGTGTGAAAACCTGATGAAGACTTACAGAAAACATTTGACCTCTGTGATTGCCAACAAAGTATATAACAAGGTATTGAGATGAACTTTTTTTATTGACAAAATACTTATTTTCCACCATAATTTGCAAATAAATCAGACCATGTGATTTATTTTTCTCATTTTGTCTCTCATAGTTGAAAAAAAAAATCTTATTATTATTAAGTATTATTTTTATTTTTATTATTATTTTAAATATACATTTAAATATTGGTGAACAATAATGTGCTGGCTGCATCTTTTTAATTCAAAGTGAAAATAGTCTACAGCAAATTAATTTATTATAATATTCTACTTTAATATTTTAAAATATTTTAAAAATATATTTAAATATTGGTGTACAATAATGTGCAAGCGTTAGAAATAGATCAGTCTTTTTGTTTAGTTTTTCTTTTTATCTGTATATTTAAATATGTCTTATTTTGGTGTACAATAACTTGTTGCGTGAATATTTTCAATTAAAAGTGAAAGTTGTCTGTTTTCAACAGCAACTCTTAATAATATATCGGTTTTATACAATAAAATGAAGATAGTATGTGAATGTCAGTACTATACATTGTCCTTTATTAAGGTACTTTTACTCCAGTCAAAGTATGAGATACTGTAAGATATGTTGGTCCTTTGTATGCATCAAGGTTGCACTTCATTAATTAATAAATCATGTATTTTTTTTCTAAAAAAGTCCTCCTACCTAATATACTGTAACATTTTACGATAAATGATGCATTTTTTCCTCCTTCCTGTTGCAGGATGGGAGGAAGAGCGGGTGAGCAGTCCCAGTATACTGCGCCTCATTTTCCAGGGGCGCTTCCTTCATGGCAACGTTACCCTGGGAGGTGAGACCGTCTCTGATTATTTTCTGTTTCTGTTCTTTGTTAGCATTTTTGCAGCTAAATTTTTTTTAGTAGCTGTACTGGAGCTATATTTCAGGACATTACAACGATATATCCTTCAAGTTTTATAAGCATGAATTAAAGTCTCTCCAGTGACTTTGTACATGATGTGTTGTTTGTACATGATCAATTGCCTGTTTTTTTTATATTTTTATGTAGATTGTGAAGCTTACTGTATTTTTTGGACTATTGAGCGCAACTGAAAATAAGCCGCATGTTTTCATGTTGTAACATGAGATATTTAAGATATTTTTTCTAGTCCCAATTTAAGATGTGCTTTTTTTTTTCTTTTTTCTTACTCTGCCTGAAAATCTGCAGCATCATCATAACACGACGGCAACATGCCTGGTTAGATGAATAAAACATACTTTAGCCTACCAGAAAAGTCGCCATCTTCCTCGCTAAAGACACTGAAGTCGTCTTCTTCAGTGTCTTTATTTCCTCTGAAAGCTTTTGTCGTTCTTTTTATACAGACTCAGTTGTTCCCTCTGCCTCCTCTCACCATCGATTAATTGATGCCAAACTTAACATGCAGCAGCTCTATTTCCTTCTTTGATGACCAGCTTGATCGCTTTTAACGTTAAAGTTGGATTTCTTCGTGTGTTTTTCATGATGGGTGGTATGCATGAAAACTACAGGTTGTGTCTTCTATGGTGCATAATCGTTCCCCACATGTCTGTCTCACTTTTACACTTCCTTCTATAGCGCCCCCCAGAGGCCGTTAGCTACTAAAAAAAAAAATCTATAAATTAGCCGCATTGTTGTATAGAACGCAGGGTCCAAAGGGTGTGATAAAAAGTAGCGGCTTATAGTCTGAAGATTACGGTAAGTTTCACCGAGGTTCTTCGTCCTGATATGAAGAGATGTCAGTTGTCAAAACTTTAGGCCTGAGGGAATGAAATGATCCTCAGCTTGTAGTGGCAGTAAGGGTCTTTATCAGTTTGTGGTTTAGGTAATTACCCGCTAAGCCTAACCCAAGCAGTCTAAGCAGCGAATGAATGTGATCATCTGTTTATTTAAACTCATTAGGCTTTTGACCCTTTGACCCCTCCCCTGCTCTCCGCCTGATCTCCACCTGCGCTCAATGGCTTGACGGGTTTAGTGTTAGCGGTGCTCGGCATCAGTGGACTAAACACTTCTACGTTTTTCAATCTGTGGTCTGTTACATGAAGGCTGCAGGAGTGGGCTGGTGTTGAAATTCATCCCCTGATTGCCCAAGGATGCAAGTGGAACCATAATTTTAATTTTAAGAAAAAAAAATTCTATTGGTAGTATAACAACATTAGGAAATTGCTGCGGTACTTTGTGCAAACATAAAATAAACACTTCTAAACATGCAATAAATACAAAATAAAATGGGGTAAACTGATATATACATGAGTGGGGGTTATGATCAGTGCAAAAACACAGCACAGGGTCATGTGAATGAAACAGAGCGGGTGGTGGGAACAGTCTTAGGGTATTGTTCATGAGTCCAACAGCAGAAGGGAAGAAACTTGAGTTGAAAACATCACAGCTCTAGAGAACATCTGCGTGGAGGAATGGGCCAAAATACCAGCTACAGTGTGTGCAAACCTGGTGAAGACCTACAGGAAACTGTTGACCTCTGTCATTGCCAACCAAGGTTACATTACAAAGGATTGAAGTGAACTTTTGTTATTGACCAAATATTTATTTTTTGCATCATTATACAAATAAATTCTTAAAAAAAATCATACAAGATGATTTCCTGGATTTTTGTTTTACATTCTGTCTCACAGTTGAAGTGTAGCAATGATGAAAATTAAGGACCTCTTTTTTTTTTTTTTAAGTGGGACAACTTGCACGTTTGTTGTCGTGCTGAAAGGTGAACCTCCACCCCAGTCTTAACTTTCCTGCCCTGTTTTAGGATTGAACAGTTCTTTGAGAGGTTTTAAACTTTAATATTTACAGTGAGGAAAATAAGTATTTAAACACCATGCGATTCTAAGTTCTCCCACTTAAAAATTATGGAGGGGCACATTGTAGGTGCATTTCCACTGTGAGAGAAAGCATTAAATTTTTTAATTCAGGACATCAAATTGTCTGATTTGTAATAAATGTATTTGTATTTTATTGCTGCACATAAGTATTTGAACACCTGAGAAAATCAGTGTTAATATTTGAAGCCTTTGTTTGCAATTACAGAGGTCAAACATTTCCTGTAGTTCTTGACCAGGTTTCCACACACTGCAACAGAGATTTTGGCCCACTCCTCCACACAGATCTTCTCTAGATCTGTCAGGTTTTGGGGCTGTTACTGAGCAACACAGAGTTTCAGCTCCCTCCAAAGATTTTCTTTTGGATTTAGGTCTAGAGTAGCTAGGCCACTCCAGAACCTTGATATGTTTCTTATGGACCCACTCCTTGGTTATCCTGGCTGTGTACTTCGGGTCATTGTCATGTTGAAAGACCCAGGCACAACCCATCTTCAAAGCTCTGCCTGAGGGAGGGAGGTTGTTGCTCAAAATCTCACAATACATGGTCCCATTAATCTTTGCCTTAATACAGTGCAGTCGTCCTGTCCATTCGCAGAAAAGCACCCCAAAGCATGCTGCTTCCACCCCCATGCTTCACTGTAGGTACGGTGTTCTTGGGATGCAACTCATCCTTCTTTTTCCTCCAAACAAGATGAGTGAAGTTTAGACCAAAAAGCATTTTGGTCTCATCTGACCACAAGACCTTCTACCATGCCTCCTCTGGATCATCCAGATGGTCACTAGCAAACTTCAGACAGGCCTGGACATGTGATGACTTGATCAGAGGAACAGTCCGTGCGATGTATGATTTTAAACCATAACGGCGTGGTGTTCTACGGACAGTAACCTTTGAAACTGTGGTCCCAGCTCTCTTCATGTCATTGACCAGCTCCTCCCGTGTAGTTCTGGGCTGATTCCTCACCTTTCTTATCAGTGATACCCCACCAGGTGAGATCTTGCATGGAGCCCCAGTCTGAGGGAGACTGACAGTCGTCTTTAGCCTCTACCATTTTCTAACAGTTGCTCCAACAGTTGATCTATTTTCACCAAGCTGCTTGGCAATTGCCCTGAAGCCCTTTCCAGCCTTGTGGAGGTTTACAATTTTGTCTCTGGTGTCTTTTGAAAGCTCTTTGGTCTTTCCCATGGTAGTAGTTGGAGTCTGAGGGACTGTGGGGTGGACAGGTGTCTTTAACGAGCTCAGACAGGTGCTACTAATTTAAATTAATAAGTGGTGGCATTTTTAAAGGCAGAGTAACAGGTCTTTCTTGCTAATTGCCAGGTGTTCAAATACTTTTGTGCAGCGATAAAATGCAAATGTATTTTTTTAAATCAATGTGATTTCCTGATTTTAAAAAAAATGCTGTCTCTCACAGTAGAAATGTACCTACAATGTGAATTTCTGACCCCTCCACATTTTCTAAGTGGGAGAACTTGCAAAATCACAAGGTGTTCAAAATACTTACAGGTCCTTCTCAAAAAATTAGCATATTGTGATAAAGTTCATTCTTTTCCATAATGTAATGATAAAAATTTAACTTTCATATATTTTAGATTCATTGCACACCAACTGAAATATTTCAGGTATTTTATTGTTTTAAAACTGATGATTCTGGCATACAGCTCATGAAAACCCAAAATTCCTATCTAAAAAAATTTGCGTATTTCATCCGACCAATAAAAGAAAAGTGTTTTTAATACAAAAAAAGTCAACCTTCAAATAATTATGTTCAGTTATGCACTCAATACTTGGTCGGGAATCCTTTTACAGAAATGACTGCTTCAATGCGGCGTGGCATGGAGGCAATCAGCCTGTGGCACTGCTGAGGTGTTATGGAGGCCCAGGATGCTTCGATAGCGGCCTTAAGCTCATCCAGAGTGTTGGGTCTTGCGTCTCTCAACTTCCTCTTCACAATATCCCACAGATTCTCTATGGGGTTCAGGTCAGGAGAGTTGGCAGGCCAACTGAGCACAGTAATACCATGGTCAGTAAACCATTTACCAGTTTTTTTGGCACTGTGAGCAGGTGCCAGGTCGTGCAGGAAAATGAAATCTTCATCTCCATTAAGCTTTTCAGCAGATGGAAGCATGAAGTGCTCCAAAATCTCCTGATAGCTAGCTGCATTGACCCTGCCCTTGATAAAACACAGTGGACCAACACCAGCAGCTGACATGGCACCCCAGACCATCACTGACTGTGGGTACTTGACACTGGACTTCAGGCATTTTGGCATTTCCTTCTCCCCAGTCTTCCTCCAGACTCTGGCACCTTGATTTCCGAATGACATTCAAAATTTGCTTTCATCTAAAAAAAGTACTTTGGACCACTGAGCAACAGTCCAGTGCTGCTTCTCTGTAGCCCAGGTCAGGCGCTTCTGCCGCTGTTTCTGGTTCAAAAGTGGCTTGTAGCCCATTTCCTGCACACGCCTGTGCACGGTGGCTCTGGATGTTTCTACTCCAGACTCAGTCCACTGCTTCCGCAGGTCCCCCAAGGTCTGGAATCGGTCCTTCTCCACAATCTTCCTCAGGGTCCGGTCACCTCTTCTCGTTGTGCAGCGTTTTCTGACACACTTTTTCCTTCCCACAGACTTCCCACTGAGGTGCCTTGATACAGCACTCTGGGAACAGCCTATTCGTTCAGAAATGTCTTTCTGTGTCTTACCCTCTTGCTTGAGGGTGTCAATGATGGCCTTCTGGGCAGCAATCAGGTCGGCAGTCTTACCCATGATTGCGGTTTTGAGTAATGAACCAGGCTGGGAGTTTTTAAAAGCCTCAGGAATCTTTTGCAGGTGTTGAGAGTTAATTAGTTGATTCAGATGATTAGGTTAATAGCTCGTTTAGAGAACCTTTTCATGATATGCTAATTTTTTGAGATAGGAATTTGGGGTTTTCATGAGCTGTATGCCAAAATCATCAGTTTTAAAACAATAAAAGACCTGAAATATTTCAGTTGGTGTGCAATGAATCTAAAATATATGAAAGTTTAATTTTTATCATTACATTATGGAAAAGAATGAACTTTATCACAATATGCTAATTTTTTGAGAAGGACCTGTATGTTCTTCATTGTACTTTCATGGCCTAACACCGCTTTGAACTTCTCCCCAACCTTCTCCCCGACCCATCTGCTGTGTTCGTTGGTCTCCATGATGCTGTTTGTTCTCTTAACAAACCTCTGAGGCCTTCACAGGACAGCCGGAGTTATACCGAGATGAAATCCTTTTTCTGCTCGTTGGAGCAGTGTACTTGTATCTGTCTTGTGAGGTACTTCAATGATGTGTATTTCCTGTTTAAAGCTCTGAAACTGCCACCGGGACGAACAACCGTCATGCACTTGGTTGCCAGGGAGACTCTTCCGGAGCCCAACTCTCACGGTTCGTATTGTTGCGTTTCATAATTCAAGCACGGTTTGTCGACCACGTAGTAATTTGCCGACTGTAATATTTGGTAAATGTTGGCACGTTGTGGTTGAACGGATAACTCTCTCATCCTCCTGTTTACCGCTGATGTTTCTGATCTGCCTGTCTCCCTTTTGTCTTGTCGTGTAGGTCAGAGGAACAGAGAAAAAACCACAGAAAGCAACTGCTGCCTCCTCTTGTAAAGCATCAGAAACGCCCCTCCATCTCTTTCCCTACCCCAACGTCATGTAAACTAAACATAACACGCATCTAAACATGCACAAACTCCCCTCACTTTTTTTCTCCTGCTGCTCGCCTCTTCGCCCGCAGATCTGGAAGAAATCGCAGGAGGTCCGTGTCGGTGATGCGACCCGCTTTGGTTGAACTCTTGCCCGATCTGAGGCTTTTTTTGTTTGTTTGTGTGTTTTTGTTTTTTTAATTCGTGCCAATATCCCAACACCACATCCATCCTCCTCCACCCTCAAACTTTTACTCTGTCAGCATTACTTCCTGTAGCCATTGCTTTTTACTTTAGTCTTCATCAGTACTCGCTCTGTCGCGCGTGTCTGCTGTCGGAGGTGTTTTTAAAAAATACAAATAAATAAACCCCCCCCTCCCCCGGGATTTTTAGCGTTAAAGTGCCGGAAACTCATTGCTTTTTAACGAACTTCAAAGGATTTGTGGGCTTTAACCCGCCTCATGGACGTTTCCCCCCATGTCCTGCTGCACTTAACCTGTCTAATTATGAAGTGTTTATTGATTAATCTCCTCCTTCAACATCATTTTTAGGTTGTTTTTTTATCACATTGTAGAACATTTCGCCATTCTCCTCCACTGACTCTTTCTGCATAACTGATCCGCCTGAAGATACTTCAGTGAAGAGAAGCTGTTTTTGGATCCACAGCAGACGGACAAACTTGGGGTGAAGGTGTGGTCGGCGGATTGCTTGCAGGGATTGTTTTGGACAGTACGAGTTTGATGTTTCATCAAAAACCAGGGATGTAAGGAAAATACCGATACACAGATATATTGCGATATTTTGCGTCACAATATTGTATCAATATTCAAAAGCAAAGGTGTCGACTTTTTATTTTATTCTTTAGAATTTGAACGGAACCATTACTGATTACGGTCTCTTTTTTTTGGGGTGGTAAAATTAAAAGTATGACAGGTATTATGTGGCTGTTTTCACCTTCTTTATTCCAATGGATCAACTAGATCTAGTGATAAAACTGGACGTGTTAAAGTATGAAACAGGTTAGAGTGTTTAGAATGCTGTGACAGTTTCTCTACACCTAAATTAAGTTTTGAAAATCATATATATAAACAGTCTTACTCATAGTATCGCAATATATCGCAATGTATCGTATCATCCCACCAGGTTCTTGCCAATACACCCCCCGCCCCCAGGACGGATGACGGAAAAAACAAAGGAAAGCAGCCCCCCCCCTCTCTCTCTCATTTGGATGCCGTCTATATTTCTTGTTTACTTTTTGCTGTGGAATTCATTAATATCATTAATAAGGAAATTAAAATATATCAATTTTTATCTAGTGTATAGGTATTTGTTGAGTTGTAGTGAGGCTGAGTTTGCGTGCAAGTCTGTCTGAGGGTGTGTGATGCTCGTTGCATACTGTGTGAGGACTAGTGAGAGTTTTATTTTTAAAGTGGTGCACTGTGACGGGCTGCGGTTTCTTCACAACCAGTCGGAAACCTTTTTATTCCTTCCATGGAGCCTCCTTCGGTTTGTGGTTTTTTGTCGATCAGTGTCACTGCTATGAAGTTTTAGCTCAGTATGAATAAATGTAAAAAAATAAAATAAAAAGCAATGTGGTCTAGATAAAAAAAGCTTGTATTATAAATTAATAAATCTTTACATAAGGCAGCTTCTCTGGGCTCAGATTCATTTTTTCACTTTTTCACTGAGTGTAAATTTAGCCATTTTCGATGGGAGTAAATGTGAGTCCTAATTTATTCCTCACCAGAAACTGATTTTAAAATGCATTTTCTTTCAGCTGTACGTGTTGGTTTATATAGAATTTTTTTTAAATAATTAAAGTGGAAATTAAATATCATTGTTTAAATATGTTAGAAAAAACAGGATTTTATAGGGGGTATTATTTTTTACATTACTGTACCTTTAAATCCCAACTGATTAAAAAATTGAATTTTAGTCTTTGCAAAGTTGTTGGGAAAAAATATAAATTAAAAAAAATACACAAATTTCCTATAGTACATATTTATAAACGGATGGTCAGTAAAAAATTCAAATAAATTAAATAGATTTTCTACAGTAGATATGTAACTTAATTGCAATGTTATAAATTGTGAATATCTTCGGAAAAGCAATTCTGGTTTATTTGGTAAAGGTGATTTATTGTACTATTTGTCCTGTAGGTGGCAGTGTCGCCCTGTTAGCCTGATGCAGGGTCCTAAAGGTGGTGTTTTAATATTAAAGTGATCCGGGAATAAAAATAAGTGCATATTTGTTATTGTTTGGTACTTTGGTGTTTGAAGGTTCAGTAGCAGATGCATGAAACCAGAATTTGGCGGTTTTAGTGTCACGTTAAAAGCTGTCATTTGCTGTCAGCTGAAGAAGATGTCTTAGAAGTTTCCACTGGGCAGAACTTCAGCAGCTGTTTTCTGATCTGGTGCAGAAATCTGCTCCTGATGTGTCATAACCTGACTCTGGCAGAGCATCTCAAAGATCCTCAAATCTCTCAAACAATCATTTAATTTTCACAATGTAGGCAGCGAGGAGACTTTTGCCACAGTTTCCACTTATCCTGAGTCGTTTTGACCGTTTCTGCAGAGAGTGAAGTCAGAACAGGAGTCGACCGCAGAGGTGATCTACAGCATACTAATGAGTCCATGGAGGCGATCTGTTGAAATGTTTGCTACTGAACCACCATCCCCCCTTCCCCCCCACAGTTACTGCAACCTCTGCAGGATAAATTACCTTCTGTGGTTGACATAACTCAAAGCATGCGTGCAGCCATCATCTCGGCCGTGCTCCAACCTCACTGCTGCTCCTCACAGTCGTCTATGGAGGACGGCATGGAGTCCTGATTTTTTTTTTAAGTCCTTGCATCTTGCTCTTAAAGTATGTAGAAGTAGAAGCTGTTAAAATTAAACTGTACTCAAATACTAATATTACATATACAGTGACTTGCAAAAGTATTCGGCCCCCTTGAACTTTTCCACATTTTGTCACATTACAGCCACAAACATGAATAAATTTTATTGGAATTCCATGTGAAAGACCAATACAAAGTGGTGTACACGTGAGAAGTGGAACGAAAATCATACATGATGCCAAACATTTTTTTACAAATAAATAACTGTTGGAGCTCCAGCTCAGTCAGATTAGATGGACAGCGTTTGTGAACAGCAGTTTTCAGATCTTGCCACAGATTCTCGATTGGATTTAGATCTGGACTTTGACTGGGCCATTCTAACACATGGATATGTTTTGTTTTAAACCATTCCATTGTTGCCCTGGCTTTAGGGTCGTTGTCCTGCTGGAAGGTGAACCTCCGCCCCAGTCTCAAGTCTTTTGCAGACTCCAAGAGGTTTTCTTCCAAGATTGCCCTGTATTTGGCTCCATCCATCTTCCCATCTACTCTGACCAGCTTCCCTGTCCCTGCTGAAGAGAAGCACCCCCAGAGCATGATGCTGCCACCACCATATTTGACAGTGGGGATGGTGTGTTCAGAGTGATGTGCAGTGTTAGTGCTCCGTGGGATGTTCAAGGCTTGGGAAATCTTTTTGTAGCCTAAGCCTGCATTAAATTTCTCAATAACTTTATCCCTGACCTGTCTGGTGTGTTCTTTAAAATTGATTCATGTTTGTGGCTGTAATGTGACAAAATGTGGAAAAGTTCAAGGGGGCCGAATATTTTTGCAAGCCACTGTATTAGTATAGTATAAAAAAATCGTTTTTTTAATTGCATTAAAAAGGACCAACTCGTTTCAAAAATACATTATAAGAAAAGAAAATTAAATAGTGTATGCTAATAGCTGTTGATGGTGTTGCATGGGCAGGAAGGATCTCCTGTAGCAGTCTGTATTACAGCAACTCTAATAAGGCCTTTGACTGAAGACTCTGTTGTGTTATGCCACGTTCACACCGCCCAAAGCGTTAACGCCAAGAGCGGCAAGATTACATGTTAAGTCTATGCTAGAGGCCGTCAGCGTCTAACCGGCGCTTTGGCCTCGTCAAATTTCTCACTTTTCAAGCTTCAAAGTGGCAAAAGCGAGAAACGTAGAAGTTCAGCTAGCTAAACTTTCAGCCGTCGTCCCCTGAGTGTCAACCAATCAGATCGTCTCACTGTAGTGACGTTGCTACAGTGAGGCCATCTGATTGGTTGGGCGGGCTTTGCAAGCGTCAGGCTTAAAAATGTATAGGCGTCAAATTAGTCACTTTGTGAGAGTTGTTTGACGACGACAAAGCGTGCGGCATGAACGCAGCTTTACAGCCTGATGAAGAGGATGATCAGTTGAAGAATCATTCTTTGCTCAATCATTTCCAGAGGAGTTTCTAGAACCTTCTTCAGCCTCTTCAACAGGTTGTTGAGCCTTTTTGAGTCCCTGCCTCTGATGCTTTCTAGATTACACTCTCCACAACAGACCTGTGGAAGATCTGCAGAATCTTGCTGCAAACCTTGAAGGATCTAAGCTTCCTCAAGAATTACAGTCTGCTCTGTCCCTTCTTGTAGACGGCTTCACTGTTCAGTCTCCAGTCCAGTCTGTTGTCTAGGTGAACATAGTGGTATTTATACTCCTCAACCACCTCCACTTCTTCTCCCATGATGAAAATAGTGTTTGACCTAACCCTGTTTCTCTTGAAAACCACAATCATCTCCTTTGTTTTCTTCACATTCAAGGTGAGACGATTGTTTCCACACTATGTCACAAAGCGGTCCACCAGCTCTCTGTATTCAGCTTCTTGTCCATCTCTGATACACCCGACAGAGTCATCAGAGTATTTCTGTAGATGACAGGTCTCTGATTTGTACCAGAAATCTGAGGTGTATACAAAGTGAAAAGGAGTGGTGAGAGAACAGTCCCCTGTGGTGCTCCTGTCCTGCTGACCAGCTGGCTAGAGACAGACCCCTCCAGTCTCATGAGTTGTGGCCTGTTTGTCAGGTAGTCATTGATCCAGGCGATTGTTGAGGCCTCCACCTGTGTCATCAAGAAGTTCTAAGAAAATCAGACTGAATTGTGATAAATGCACTGGAAAAAGACGGACGCCTGCAAGCCTGAGAACACCATCCCAGCTATGATGCACGGGGGTGGCAGCATCATGCTGCGTGTATGTTTTGCTGCTAGATGGACCTGTGTTCACAAAATAGATGATGTCTTGAGGAAAAGAACATTATGTGGAAATATTAAAGGAGACATATTGTGCAAATCTCACTTTTTTCATCCCTTTGTGTTGCCATTTGAATCTCTGCTGTTTCCACAAACACTCCAAACATGAATAAAAACCATCCATCCCTTTTTGTTGCTGTCAGAAACTTTGTGCTTCTACCAGCCGTTTGAAAAAGTGCCTCATTGTGACGCAACAATAAGCATAATTTGCATATAACCCCCCCCCCCTCACCTGCCAAATCAAATGGCATAACAATGACAGAGCCCTATTATAGCTTTAAAACGTTTAAAAAGAGGGATATAATGTCCCTTTTAAAAGGTACATCTCAAAATATCAGCCAGATAGTTAAAGCTTGGCCACTAATGACCCTAAGGATACCAACAACTTACTCACAAGGTGTCATAAGGGCAACAAAGTCAATTTTGTGAAGTGACAAAGTCTCCAGAGAAAATTCCTGGGCAGAAACCGTGTGAACGAGGAAGGTGGCCACCAAAAACCGACTCAGTTACACCAGTTCTGTCTGGAGGAATCGGCCGAAACTAGAGAAGCGTGGTGGAGGAAACACAAAATCACCCAAATCAGTTTAAAGGCAACTCTACCAAATACTTAGGAAATGTGTAAATTGACCTAAATGAAAGTCAGCTCTACAAAATGTTGACTCGGGCAGTCTGATGAAGAGGATGCATCACAGAAAATCACAATAAATTTACATAACGCAGTCTGTGGTGGCAGCATGGCACAAGATGTGGGCTGAGCCGAAAGTAAAGAAGCACAAGAGAGAAGGGAATAAAACACAGCTGTAACCCCCCCACCACCACCTCCCAAAACCAAAAACATGTTATAAAACCTGACTAAACAAAATCATGTGACGCTTAACAAGAAAGCCTAACCTATAAAACCTATAAAACGAAACATAACTCCTAATTGTGAAGATAAAATGCTGAGATGAGAGCCGCTCGGTCAACAATAGAAAGATGGTAAAATGCACTTTTGTTCATTAAACTCTCTGCAGCTTCTGTTCCCTTTAAAAGTCTATGCATACCACAGAATGGAGAGAAAATACCTGCATGCCTGAATCAACAAGTGGGGCTGTGATATATGTGCTATTTTCTGTCATGGTATTCAGCGCTGTAGATCCCAGCTTTCCCTTCCTGGCTACAGACCATTTTCTGATCTTCTTAGGTCCAGTTTTATTGAAACCAGCTGTGAACACAAATCAAAGCACACATTACACTGATGCCTGTTCCCTTTGTGTCTCAAAGCATTCATTTAAGCTGTGCTCAGGTGTAAATTAACCTAAATCAGAATATTGGCAAACATTTGCAGATTTTTCGAAGCAATGAAATGTTATTTTATAACAAACTTTTCAACAACATGGCAATTCAAGGTGCTTTACATGATTAGGTGATTAGGAGTAAGAACAGCAATAAAGCATAAAACACAAACACATGAAAACATTACTCAAAAGCAGCTCTAAACAGATGAGTTTTTAGCCTTGATTTAAAACAGCTCAGCGTTTCAGCAGCTTTGCAGTTGTCTGGAAGTTTGTTCCAGATTAGAGGAGCTTAGAAGCTGAAAACTCCTTCTCAATGTTTGGTTCTAATTTTAGGGATGATTAATAGACTAGAGTTGGAGGACCTGAGTGGTCTGGGGGGTTGGTATAGTGATAACAGATCTACAACATACTTCGTTGCTACGCCAATCAATGATTTATAAACTAGTAAAAGTATTTAGAAGTCTATTCTCTGAGCTACAGGGAGCCAGTGTAAGGACTTTAGAACTGGGGTGATGTGCTCTACTTTCCTGGTTCTAGTGAGGAACACCAGCAGCAGCGTTCTGGATCAGCTGCAGCTGTCTGATTGACTTTTTAGGGAGACCTGTGAAGACGCTGTTGCAGTAATCAATCCGACTAAAGATAAACGCATGGATGAGTTTTTCTAGGTCCTGTTGCAACATCAGGCCTTTAATCCTAGAGATGTTCTTCAGGTGATAGAAGGCTGACCTTGTTATTGCCTTTATGTGACCCTGGAGGTTCAGGTCTGAGTCCATTACTACACCTAGATTTCAGACCTGATCAGTAGTTTCTAGCTGTATTAACTGAAGCTGTGTGCTGACTCTTGATTGTTCCTCTTTAGGTCCAAAAAATAATTACTTCCGTTTTGTTTTCTGTTCAGCTGGATAAAATTATGGCACATCTATCCATTTATTTGCTGAATTCATTTACTTAGCGTTTGGATGGGTTCAGAGTCAAAGTTTCTTTTACACACAAAAACAAAATCTTGTTTGGTATGAGTGACATAAATGAGTTACTGTGCTCATCGGCTGTGAGGGGTTCATTCGTCCAGAGCAGAGGTCCTGTGATGGCATGAAGTGAAAGAGTTCAGTGGGCCAGCGTGAAAACATACACCCTCATGCAGTGGTTGATTTAACCCAGGGTGGGAGGGGGTCCCTCTTTCTCCGCCTCCCGTCTTCTAAACGCAGGGATTGTTTCCGGGGAGGTCAGACGGTTGTAGAAGCCGTGCAGCATCACTGTTTCCATAACCAAGCTGCAGCAGAAGCGTGCAGGACGGAGGGAGGCCTCTTTTTCTTTGGTCGTTTGCTTCTCCAGATGGCCCCTCAATGCCGTATGACTGTAAAAGATGCTCAGTTTTGACAACAGTATCAGGTCACTGCTCAACAGAGTCCAGAAGTCATGCTCAGAATGTAGATGTAAACATCTCTTTGCATTACTCTGGTGCAGGGGTGGACATTTTAAAGGCTCTGCGGCCAAAGGGACGAAAGCTGCTGAAGCTGTGAGTATTTCAATCTCACTACAGCAGAAAAAGGCTTTTCCAGCTCCGCTTCACCTCCAAACTGAGAGGTGATCTCTGAACTCTGACCTGTACAAAGCAATCCTTCACACTGTCTCCCAACACAACGTGTTCAGACAAGAACAAGCAAAGCTAAACCTCTACTTTCAGCACATGATATGATATGTGTATTCATTAAATTTATAAATAGGCAATCGGGAAACCAGGAAGAAATGCTATTTCTCTTTTTACATTTTGCACTTCAGTTCAAACAATTCTGAATTTTGTGTTTTCATAACACATTTAGCGTGAATGTTATTTCAAATATCTTAATCTTTATTTATGTTGTGAGTATTTTGATGTTGCATTTTCCTGAAAAAGATTTGTATTTTTTAATATGTTTTTTGCACAATAAATGTTCTTTAAATGACATTCTATATCTTTTTGAAGTCGTCGTTCTGCTGGTATGTGAGAAAGGTCATGTCTTTTTTTTAGACGTATAAAAAAACGGAAGAAAATATCGCTACCGGACATATTTATATCACAATATAGATTCGAGGCCATATTGCCCAGCCCTAGTTGCAGCCTATCATGACTTCTCCTGTCCTCTTCTAAGTTTATGCATGAAACACATTAAACATAAAACATATAAATAAAATATATTCTGCATGCATCTTTGGATGTCGAGGGAGTCAACCATAACACCCTTCCCTTCTACTGGAGGCATCCATCCATTGTCCATGCATGCTCTGCACAGGTCAAACAACCCTGTATGTATTCAGACCTTAAGAGGAAATTAATGTGTTTTTGCAAACTCCAAGACTACAGACTGGGATTCAAACCCAGAACCTTTTTGCTGCCGGGCTCCACCACCGTGCAGCGCTTTGTTTTTTCTTTTTTTTTTACTGGATTTTATGATTTGGCACCAATTTTCTGGAACCTGGGTCTATACCTCCACAGGATGTTCCAGGTCCTAACGAGGTTGAACATCAGCATCACACGGAACAATGGAAACTGTGGAAAGCTCCCAGAAGACGCTCGCATTGTGAAGGTTTCTCAGTTCTTTCTTGGCTCCTGAAGTGCTGTTCCTCGTTGTCTGGCCAGGGCAGGCGGTCACTCGAGGGTACTGGCTTCTCACCAAACGTTCTCCTTTTGTTTGTTTTAAAACGAAAAGCTCAAACTGTGAGTGGAAACGTACTAAAGTGATTACGCCAAGGCCAGGGTGGATTGGAGCCTCTCCCATTACGCTCTGCCTCCTGCTGGTTATTGGTGTGTTTGTGTACCTGCAACTTGGATTAGAAACCTGAAAGCTTGTTAAGTGTAATCTGTGTTTTATTCTGTTGTTTTTTTTCAGTTTTCATTAATCAACCCTCTGTGTTTTTATTTTCAGCCCTGTTGCAGTTTATGCTCACTTCCAACGCCTCCTTTGATCTCTATCCAGACGTCATGAAGGTGAAAACCTCCAGATCTTCACCGTTTACATCACTGATCATGTTTACAAATATTCTTGTGCACCACACTCAATAACTTTGGCTTTCCCATATTTCTATCTGCGTTTTCTCCGGTCAAATCGCTGGGCTTCGAGACACTTCAGGAAACTCAATATCTGTAAACACTGCTGCTCATTTCAGATTTACAGGCGCCTCTTCCCAGACTTGTTGCTGTGTGTACGTTGTTAATTAAGACATCACAATGCTTTACAGTTCACTGCTCTTCTGCGCTGCCTGCCGGAGCCCAGGGGGCTGTAATTCCAGTTAGTCAGGGATCATATGGAGGTCACTGCTGGCCTGTGGGAGCTGCTGCGCAACACAAGCCCACCGAGCCCCTCCTGACCACATTACAGCTTTTATCCCCACTAATGGGGGTCTCTTAGGGGGGAATCCCCAGGGTCGTTAGGTTTAGGATACCTGGCCTCGCTCCCTTCCTTGTGGAGGTGCAGCGAATCTGTTGCACAAGTCTTTTATGTGTCTGAAGGAACGACAAAAAAGCTGTGGCTGGAGGGACATTAGCATGCATTCACACTGTGATTGACAGAGTTGTGTCAGTTGTGGTTTTTCTGTCTTGATCCTGCTGAGTCCGATAGTGTTTGCAGCTCAGCGAGAGAGTCCCTGGGAGCAGCTTTGGCCTGAGAGAAACCACTGGATGATGAAGCGTATTGATGGATCGCCCTCCACTAAAAAGGAAAGAAAGTGAAAGAAGCGAAAACCCTTTTACCTTTATTCCTTTTCTGGGATTTAAAAATCTATTACAACAACTCCAACTCTGGAGGTGAAAGCAGGAACAAGAGAAAAGGTCAGGAGTCTATAGTTAGAGCTGTCATGTCTCCTGATTTACAATCACCAGGTGTATCAATGTGTTTCTGGTGCTGCTGAACTCTCTCAGTGTTCCCATATCTTTTTCTCACAGAGGAAGATTTGACATCGATTAAAATAAACGGGCTGACTCCAAAGTCTACTCGACACTGAGGAGGCTGCAGACTGCAAAGAGCTACCAGAGGTCGCTGTAATTCCCTAAGGTTGGCAACTAATTTCGTGTTTTTACAAAGAAATAGTTGCGCTACTAGGCAGAATAAGATTTAGCCCATAGTCGTGCAGACAAATATTAAAGGATCTCAGGGAATACCAGCTCAGTACCCTGATAGGATGCCACCTGTGCAATAATTCCAGTCATGAAATTTCACTACTGAATATTTCACTGTGGAATGCCACGTAAAATGAAAGAATGAGGTTAGTGGATGCTGAGGCGCAGAGCCTGCAGAGGTCGTCAACTTTCTGCAGAGTCCGAACGCTACCGACCACCAAACTTCATGTGAAGTTCAGATTCAGAAGAGCCGGGCATTTCCATGGCTGAGCAGCTGCATCCGAGCCTTACATCAGCCTTTAAGAAGTACCATGGGCTTAGCCCAGACAACATGTGATGTGTTTAGTGAAACAGAAGGGTGTTACAATACATTTTAGACTCGAGCTTACATAGTAAGAGGCCTAAATTATTTTTTTTCAAATGAATGCACATCAAAACATTGTAATGTTTCATCTAATGTACAAAGCAGATAATTTTATATATATGGAAGGTTTTGTGTTTTAGATAATTACATCTGAAAACAGCAAAACCAAACAATATTCAGTTCAATCAATCTTCTTCTCCTCTTTCTGTTGGTCTCCCTTTTCTCTTGTCCCTTTCTTTTTCCCCTTTGTCTTTTCCTTTTCCACCTCTCTCCTTCCACCAAATCTTTTTATCATTTAGAATTAAATTGCTCACAAACACTGTGCACACACTATCAATCATACACTATTCACATATTGCTGTCTCTCTCTGTCTTTACCTCTAGCTGTTGTCTCTCCTCTTCTCCCACTCATCATTGGTTCTGTCTTGGTTTGTCTGTTTGGCTCAATCAATAATACCATAGTGGTGAATGAGCACATAAGGTGAAGCAAAGCTTTACTTATTCAATTTATTATGTTTTCAATGATGCACTGTTATTGACCCTAACCCTTCTATCTATATCTTAATAGGTATTATGATAGTTGGAATTAAAGGACCTTTTCTGATTAATAAATAATTGTAACCAGTTTGCATGCCTAATGATGATGCTGCAGCTACAGCTCCTCTCTTTAGCTCATCTCTCCAACCCACTACAAAATTATGAGATCAGAATTAGGTGTGCAAAGTATGACTGTTGTAAACTAATAATACAAAACACAAACTAAACATCCTTGAGGAAACAACTGGGCTACATGAAGTCATGTTGCATCAAGAGTGTTACAAAAGTGTTTACTTGGTTAGCAATCTGTAGCACAAAAGAATTATACAAATCAAAGTGTGCTACAAACCAACAGAAAACTAGTTATATATATATATATATATATATATATATATATATATATATATATATATATATATATATATATATATATATATATATTTCGGTTCAACTGAAGGCTTTTAATTACATTTTGTGGACTTCCTGATAGTAAAGAATTACAGTAGTCCAGCCTTGAGGTAACAAATGCATGGACTAGTTTCTCAGCATCACTCCTGGACAGGATGTTTCTAATTTTAGCAATATTCCGGAGGTAAAAGAAGGAAATCCTAGAAACCTGTTTAATATGGGTTTTGAATGTCATATCTTAGTCAAAAATAACGCCGAGGTTCTTTACGTTATTACTGGAGGCCAATTTAATATCATCCAGATGAAATGATTGACTAAGAAGTTTCTTCTTTAGAGCTTCTTGTCCAAAGACAGCAACTTCTGGCTTGTCAGAATTTAAAAGCAGAAGGTTTAGATTCATCTATGTTTTTATGTCTTCCAGACATGCCTGTAATCTACCTAACTGACTGGATTCATCGGGATTTATGGATAAATATAGTTGTGTATCATCTGCATAGCTGTGGAAATTTATCCCATGCTGTCTAATGATTCTACCAATTGGAAGCATATATATGGTGAACAGAATTGCTCCAAGCACAGAACCTTGTGGAACTCCCCAGGTAACTCTTGAGTGTAAAGAAGTTTGATCATTTAGATGAACAAACTGGAATCTATCAGACAAATATGATTTAAACCAGCCTAGTGCTGTTCCTTTGATCTCTGCAACATGTTCAAGCCTTTCTAAGAGAATATTATGATCGACTGTGTCAAAAGCAGCACTGAGATCTAACAAAACCAGAACAGGCACAAGTCCATTATCTGAGGCCATGAGAATATCATTAGTAACCTTCACCAGTGCTGTTTCAGTGCTATGATGAGCTCTAAAACCTGAATGAAACTCTTCAAACAGCTTGTTACTGTTTAGATGCTCACAGACTTGTTTAGCAACTATTTTCTCAAGGATTTTGGATAAGAAAGGAAGGTTAGATATAAGTCTGTAATTCACTAAGTCATCTTGATCAAGGGAAGGTTTCTTGAGTAAAGGTTTAATTACAGCTATTTTAAATTCCTGTGGTACGTATCCGTTTACTAAGGATAGATTCATCATAACTAAAATGGGGCTAAGAACCAAATGGAACACTTCTTTAAATAATTTGGTTGACATAATCCTCCTGCTGCAGCCAGGTTTCTGTGAGACAAAACAAATAAATTAGATTATAACAAATCAAGTCATTTACTAACAAAGTCTTTGAGGAGAGAGATCTTATGTTTAATAAACCACATTTAATAGTTTTATTTTTCTGTCTACTCAAAGTCGTATTTATCTTTATGAGATTTTCATGATTTGCTCTTGTTGGGTTAACTTTTAATCCATTTAATTTTGGCCTTGGGCAAGACACTGTTTCTATAGGGTAATGGGGGGGTAACAGTACAGAAGCAGCAGAGAGGTGGGTTAAACTACGACTCTGCTTCCTGGTCTGGACCCAGGGTTGTCAGTGTTTTGGAGGACTAATAAATTCGGCCATATTCCTAGAAAGAAGAGCTGCTCCATCCAAAGTGGGATGGATGCCGTCTCTCCGGATCAGACCAGGTTTTCCCCAAAATGTTTGCCAGTTATCAATGTAGCCCACATCGTTTGCAGGACACCACCCATTGGTGGAATGACAGCATGCGGCATCGCTGGTCCGATCGGGCAGGGGAAAAGAAAAGATTTCAGAGTCCGACATTGTTTTGACAAACTTACACACCGAAGCAACGCTAATTTTAGTGACCTCCGATTGGCGTAACTGGGTGTCATTACCGCCAGCATAAGAAAAACAATCTTACTTTATTTACGCTGTATTTAATAAGGTGCAAACCATTCAAATAAGCAGTTTATATTAGATTAGATAGATACTTTATTTATCCCCAAGAGGGGAAGTTAATTTTGTCCAGTGCTTATATATATTAGATAATAAATAATAATAATAATAATTATTATTATTAGTTAATTGCTGCTGCTTTCACTATGCTTTATATCTGAAGTGGCCATGTTGAAATGGCCTAGAATAATTTGACCATCTGTTGATGACTTTAGTTGTATTTGCATCTAAACCTGCTTCCAGTAGAGTGGAAATAAAAAGCACCACAATGCAATGTTTTGGTTGTCCCCTTTCTCCCTGCAAAGTGCATTTAATATACAATTTATGTGATTTAATGAGATAATTACTTTAAAGTGTAGGTAATATTGAGTCTAATGATAGCACAGCTAACGGCCCAACCTCGGTTGTTTTCAACGCTCCTGAGTGTGTTTACTGGGGGGCAACTTGGCAGTAAGTGGAGCTGCTTTGGTTTCGATGCTCTTTAAGTTGACATTTATTCAACACTCCGTCAGGTCGGGAGCCCAGAGTTCAAGAACACCCTCAGGCTTCAGAGGGGGAGAGTGATGGCACAACAAAAACACAGTCTGCTCCTTAGCTACTGCTTTGGCGAGTGCAGAGAAGGACATTGTCTTCTCTGAACAAAGTTGAATAATTTTACTTGTCATGAGTGTATTATATCTTCATTTATAGCATTCGTGAACCTAATTATAATTACTTTGCTATTATTTAAGATGGATCTCTATATAGTAAGTGTGACAATAACAACCTGAGCTAGTCCAAGAGGAAGGTGCTGTAAAAGCACTAGAGCTTTCACTTGCATGCATAAAAGCATAAAAATATCACCACTTAAAAAAAAAAGAAGTAATAATAATCAATCATAATTCATTAAATATAAAAGTACATTCACTATGCACAAATACTCATTAAAAAAAATGTAATAAAAATGTTTTTGTTATTCTTCAAGCACCTGTAATGTGTTTCAGCATTTCCTTCCTGACTTGTATTTCAAACCAGGTCCAGTTGGAGAAGCAAACCCAGATTGGTCAAACGTTCTCCAAAAGCTTCTGACAACAGTTCGCTTGAAATTTGTCCCGTTCCTCCTGAGGGAAGTGGTGTAGCCGGGTCGGGTTTGTAGGCCGCCCTGCTCACACGCACACCTTTTCATCTCAGACCACACAATTCCCATGAGACTGAGATCAGAGCCTAATGATGGCCACTCCATTACCGATAGAATACCAGCTGCCTGCTTCTTCTCTAAATAGTTCTTGCACAATTTGGAGGTGTGTTTTGGGTCATTGTCCTGTTGTAGGATGAAATTGGCTCCAATCAAGCGCTGTCCACTGGGTATGGCATGGCGTTGCAAAATGGAGTGATAGCCTTCCTTATTCAGAATCCCTTTTACCCTGTACAAATCTCCCACCTTACCAGCACCAAAGCAACCCCAGACCATCACATTACCTCCACCATGCTTAACAGATGGCGTCAGGCATTCTTCCAGCATCTTTTCAGTTGTTCTGCGTCTCACAAACGTTCTTCTTTGTGATCCAAACACCTCAAACTTGGATTCATCCGTCCACAACACTTTTTTCCAGTCTTCCTCTGTCCAATGTCTGTGTTCTTTTGCCCATCTTAATCTTTTTCTTTTATTGGCCAGTCTCAGATATGGCTTTTTCTTTGCCACTCTGCCCTGAAGCCCAGAATCCCGCAGCCGCCTCTTCACTGTAGATGTTGACACTGGTGTTTTGCGGGTACTATTTAATGAAGATGCCAGTTGGGGACCTGTGAGGCGTCTGTTTCTCAAACTAGAGACTCTAATGTACTTATCTTCTTGCTCAGTTCTGCAACGCGGCCTCCCACTTCTTTTTCTACTCTGGTTAGAGCCTGTTTGTGCTGTCCTCTGAAGGGAGTAGTACACACCGTTGTAGGAAATCTTCAATTTCTTAGCAATTTCTCGCATGGAATAGCCTTCATTTCTAAGAACAAGAATAGACTGTCGAGTTTCAGATGAAAGTTCTCTTTTTCTGGCCATTTTGAGCGTTTAATTGACCCCACAAATGTGATGCTCCAGAAACTCAATCTGCTCAAAGGAAGGTCAGTTTTGTAGCTTCTGTACCGAGCTAAACTGTTTTCAGATGTGTGAACATGATTGCACAAGGGTTTTCTAATCATCAATTAGCCTTCTGAGCCAATGAGCAAACACATTGTACCATTAGAACACTGGAGTGATAGTTGCTGGAAATGGGCCTCTATACACCTATGTAGATATTGCACCAAAAACCAGACATTTGCAGCTAGAATAGTCATTTACCACATTAGCAATGTATAGAGTGTGTTTCTTTAAAGTTAAGACTAGTTTAAAGTTATCTTCATTGAAAAGTACAGTGCTTTTCCTTCAAAAATAAGGACATTTCAATGTGACCCCAAACTTTTGAACGGTAGTGTATATATATATATATATATATACAGTGGCTTGCAAAAGTATTCAGCCCCCTTGAACATTTCCACATTTTGTCACATTACAGCGACAAACATGAATCAATTTTATTGGAATTCCACATGAAAGACCAATACAAAGTGGTGTACACGTGAGAAGTGGAACGATAATCATACATGATTCCAAACATTTTTTACAAATAAATAACTGAAAGTGGGGTGTGCGTAATTATTCAGTCCCCTGAGTCAATACTTTGTAGAACCACCTTTTGCTGCAATTCCAGCTGCCAGTCTTTTAGGGTATGTCTCTACCAGCTTTGCACATCTAGAGACTGAAATTCTTACCCATTCTTCTTTGCAAAACAGCTCCAGCTCAGTCAGATTAGATGGACAGCGTTTGTGAACAGCAGCTTTCAGATCTTGCCACAGATTCTCGATTGGATTTAGATCTGGACTTTGACTTTGAGGGGGCTGAATAATTACGCACACCCCACTTTTCAGTTATTTATTTGTAAAAAATGTTTGGAATCATGTATGATTTTCGTTCCACTTCTCACATGTACACCACTTTGTTTTGGTCTTTCACATGGAATTCCAATAAAATTCATTCATGTTTGTGGCTGTAATGTTACAAAATGTGGAAAAGTTCAAGGGGGCCGAATACTTTTGCAAGCTACTGTAAATGTATATATATATATCCACAGCTGTGCCTCTGTTTAACTTAAATGCCAGAATCTTTACATCATCCATCCTTTCCGAAATTGTTTATGATCATAGTGATCTTACTGTATGTAAACAGCTGAATTTGAAGAAAACTAAAATAAGCTTAATTAAATTACAGTGTTATTTCTATTATTGTTGGATTTAGTGAGTCATTTAATGTGGTGATTCTAACTGATCTAAAACAGCAAATGTTTAGTCTGGTTGAATTTCAGACTGTGAAAATAAATTATAATTGTCTTTTTATGCTCTATTTTATTTTTATTGCATTTATTTTAATATTTTAAATGCTAACAATGTGTTGCTGTTCTGCAACTGTTGACTGGATTTTTCATGCATCCAACATAGGCTTCACACACATTCTTTTTGGAAATTAAAAGACAAAACAGGAAAATTATGTTTTTTTCCCCCCCTTCAATTCTGATGTTAAAACTCTGAAGCACAGAACTTTTAACACATTTATGTAAATAGTCTGTGTAGACACGATGAAGGTAAAGAGAGATGAAGAGCGAAATGTCTCAGCCCGTGCGTTTACATGCAAAAAGAGAAAACCGAATTATTACCTTAGTCCGATTTGGACTTTTGAAACGCATGTATACACCTTAGTCCGTCTGAAGACGAACCAAACTGGCCTACTCTTAATCGAGCTAACCCACCCAGATAATGCGGGTAGAAAGCCGAATTTCTCTCCATATGAACAACAGATGCAGCTTAGCTGAGCTATTCCCAGTCTGGGCACTCCCACTTGGTGAAGTGACGAGGCCGTGGAAACGGTAATAACAACACAGTAGCAACTAGTGTAACACAATCAAACAGCTCAGTGCTTACGAAATGAACTATGCTGCAGCGTTGTCGTCGTCCATTTCTTTGCCAATTGTGCATATCCTGCTTTTACTTTGTCTGCTTCCCTGCCTGTCAGCGCGAAAGGGCGCATGCCGCCACCTACCTTCCCGAAGTGGAACACACCACATTCAATAATTTCATTTTCTGAGTTCATGTAAACTGGGATAAAAGCTCCCGTTCTGGTTAAGGACAAGTTATCGCCAAAAGCTCTATTTCAATGTGGATGTAAACCAGAGATGGGGACTCGAGTTTGAGACTCCGACTCGAGTGCAACTTAAGTCGCACACACAGTGACTTCAGACTTGACTTGAGACTCGTCCTCGAAAGACTTCAGACTCGACTCGGACTCGAGCTGCGGGACTCGTGAACAATGTTTATTTTTAGGAAACAAGTGATGAGCTCGCTGTTATTCCCCTCCCTCCGTTACCTATAACCTGCCCACGTCAGTGTTTCCCACACATAGACGAATCTGTGGCGGTGCGCCACAGATTAAACTCCGACCACCACAGATTCAACACCAACCACTCAAAAAAATAATAAAAAATCAACACCGGCCGTCACATATTGTGTTTCGTTTTTATTTTTTACGCTATTTAAAACACGCAGTGTATTCCCTGCTCTCTCTCACACACACACCCCTCCCCTGTGTGGATCACCTGTGGAGGCGTGGCCTATTTGGTTCAGAGAAGACGGCTGGCAAAAGGTTTGTATCTCGTGAACACTTTTAACACACAATAACAGATTAAAAAGTGCTATAAAGGATTTTATTTTCTGAATACAATAGTTTCAGTGTGTTGATGTTACTGTAGGTCCCGACCCTTAGCAAACAAACGATTGCGTCTTCTTTAGAAAGTTAACTATAGTCGCAAGTTTGCGGTAAAATATAGGGTGTTAAAATTAATGTAATACAGTCTGTGTAACCAATTATTAACTTTTTTTAAAAACTTATTAACCTTTAAGAATTAGGATATCCCTTTAGGAATCCTTGGTCTGTACTGTACTGTGTGTTCATGCTACAAGGCAAAATACAGATATTAACTTAAGAGTAAAGCATTCTTGGTGTTTTGGTCATGTTGCAAAACTAAATATATATTAAAATCAAAGCTGATACTGTACGCTAATAGATAAAGGAGTCATAAAAACATATTACATGTTTTGAATTCCTTATATATAGCTATGCAGTGTTGGATGGGTCGCTGTAGGTGATGATGCAACACTTATAACCGGAGACTTAATATGATAAAGAGACTTGAGACTTGACTTGGACTCTAGCTCAGAGACTTGTGAGCATCTCTGATGTCAACGTACTGAGTGAGAGCCTCTTGACTGAGTTGCATAACTAATCTGGATCTAAACGGGAGTTGAACGTCAGAACACACAGCTGCAGCCCAGCTTTGTCTTCACTCAGACCTTGCCTTGGACACCTTGTGTGCTTCTTTTTCTCTGTTTCTAAGTGTGATCTCAGATTTCTGTCAGCCGTTCTGCTGCCCACTCTAAACTAACGGGTCTGCTTTTTGTCTTGCATGAGTCGGAGATTATCAAAAGCAACCACAGTCAGAAAGACCCAGACAGTTTTACACCTCCAATAATTTCTTCATGCTTTGCTTTTAAGCAGTCAGGGTTTAGATGATCTTTAAAAACATTTCTTGGTAGGTATTTCATGTTTTCTGAAGGATTTTAGAGTTTTTCTTTAAAATGTAGCTGTTTTACCTGTATTTCTCTGTCCAGTCCTTGTACCAGACCAGCATAAATGTGAAAAGGGACAAATGGAGGACAAGAAGACGTATCAGGCCAAGCTAACACTGGTTTAAAGCTTTAATTTAGGATAATTTAATGCTTGAATGGCTCATAGCTCAAAGTGGCAAACAACACAGCATTCCTTTATAAATTGGAAGGTGCTGCACTAAAAATGAGCGAAAACACATTTAGTTCAAAGAAAAACTTTGAAGGACTGCCAAAAAGCCTGAAACTCCTGCTCATGACCCCTTTAAAGGTAAAACTCGAGGTCAAATTTAATTCTAAACGACTCCTTGCTGTTCCAAGGAGCTGTAAATATAAATAAACACAAAGCAATACATTTTAAGAAAGCAGAACATAAATATATCAATAAAATTATGAGGATAAAGAATTCTGATCAAGCATATATAAATTCCTATAAAACTAAGTTTTAGAGTTAATGTTACAGACAACTGCTGTTAAATGGCAGCGCAAAAGGAAAATTTTTGAGGGGATTTTGAGTTTCTCAGTGTGTGTGCACCTCTGAGCATTCCAGGATTTTAGTGTAGCAACCGAAAAAGTTTGATCTCCTCTTGTTTTTAATTCAGAAGCTTGGGACGTCCAGTAACAGCTGAGATGTTGTCCTCATTGCTCCGACTGGTGCGCCATAGAGCAGCAAATCGGTGAGATGTTCAGGTGGGCAAATTTAAAGTGTTTTATAGACAAGTGTTCAAATCTGAAACCGGACTCTGAAACGCATAGGAAGCAAGTGTAGAGAGGCCAGAACTGGAGAGATAAGCTCACATCTTCTCTGTTGCATTTTGCACCATTTATAGATCGGGACAGGATTTAACTCTTTGCAAGCTATAAATTTAGGGACGACTCACTCTAAACCCTTTTAGGCAGAGTGAGAGTTCACTCAAATCCTGTGATGAAAAAAGCCGAGTGTATTTGCTTGTCCAACTGAATAATCATTCCCAGACTTCAGACCAAAAAGAAATAGTTTGAGTTCAGCTGACCAAAAAAAACCAACAACAACATCAATTCTTTCTACAAGGCTAGTTTCATTTTCATTGAGGCTTCAGGAGTTTATTTCCATCCGTGATTTAATGTCAATTATGACAGTTTTCAAGGTAACAATATCATTTTTGAGGTAAAATTGAATGTTATCTGCAAAAAAACAGAACAGAGCATTAGAGGACAGACTGACTCCAGAGGCAGTACATACAGAGACACCTCAGTAAATTAGTTAATTTAATTAACTAGTTGGTAGTAAGCAAACTTTTCATTAAGCCCACATTTCTCTTTATTATTTTCTTATCTTTTAAAGAATTAAATGCTGAGTTTTCAGTACAGTGGACCTAGTCAGTACTCGAGACTTTTCTGTAGAACAAAACTCCAAATTATTCACTGAAAACTCTTTTTTAAATTGTTTTTGTAAAACAAATGTCGAAAATGTTTTTGAAAATGCAGCTTGAAATATCTATAGCTAATGCTACTCGACATGCTATTGGCTGGTATTTGCAAAGCAGTCAATGAGGAACATTTATTTTTGTTATATGAGATTGCATGTTCCCCTAAGAATGAAAATAAGGATGTTACCTTCTGCGGTAGTGCTAAGACAGTTTCCACTGTGTGTATTAATGCATATTAAGGTATATTTGGTGTTTGAACTACTAAAATAGGCAGTTATAAGTGTTTTTAGACAACGTCTCGAGTATTTGTGGGCTTCAGCTATTTATGGGCGGCCATTTTCTCTAACTTTTGCGAATACCGGGGTCCACTTTAAATGGAAAATCATCGTATTAAACAAAGAAAGGATTTGAAAACCTCCGTCTGTGTGTAATTAATCTATATAATCTGTTTTACTGAGTGAATAATAATAATATTTTGATTTATCAAGATGGAGCTATACAAAGAAAACAAAAGACGACCTTGAATAGAACCCAGAGGGACACCATATTGTTAGGGCTACTACTGAGGAGTATTTACCCAGATGCAAACTAGATTTGATTGCATCTACTTAAGAATGTTTAATTTTAAAAGTACCACAAAACTCTTAAGGCTTTTAATAATAAAGTTTTTTTCTGGTCTCTCTTTTTGGATTTCTGATCCTTGCTCCCAGTTATTCTTGGCATCATGTTTGCTTTTTGAATCCTGTTTGTTATTGCAAACAAACATAAGCTGACAGCATTTTTGTGTTCGCCAAAAATTCCCAGGTCGTCTGAACCTTTTGTTTGTGTTGCTGTGGATAACCTTTAGATTACTTTACAATGAAGCACTTGTCCCTGGAATGCTTTGTCAGTCCTCTTGATGCCTCTTTTGGAGCTATAAATCTCCGTTGCATGTCCTGTCTGTTGAATTTATAGACCACAATCAGGCGCGGATTAAACGTTGGGTCAGAAACAATAAGCCCCATCTGAGCTACGAGTAGAAATGTGCCACACTGGAATCCAATTATGAGCTTCATCAATCTGTCTGCAGCTGAAAGAAGGACCAGTCATGGGGACAAACCCATGAAGCAAAGCTTGCGTCTGATCTGCATGCAAAGTGTTATTCTCTGTTGCATTCAGAGCTCCATTGGAATCCAGCTCTTTGTTTGTATGAGTGATATGCAGAGTTTAAAGGATTAAACAGTGATTGTTGAGTAGCCCTGAGCACGGGGACAGCCAAGTCTGTGGCTACTCTGTGTTCAGAGCCAACAGGGACAAGAAACGCTTGGCCTCTCATTCACAGAAGAACAGCGAACGGCTCCAGAAAAAAAGGGGAGGGAAAAAATGGCCAAACCTCAGTGAATTCCTGATGAGGGAAAGAATGCAGAGAAAGAAGCCACGTTCTTGTCGTTTGCTGCCTTTTCCAGAAAGAGAAAAAGCCTTGGCTTGCTGAAACATAAAGACCTGCGGGAAAAAATATCAAGGAGAAATGGGATTAGAGGAATCCTGCTTGAGCAGATTCACAGACAGGTTTAGTTTGCCTGTTAGAAAGGAAAAACTGTTAAGAGAAATCTCCTAGGAAATGTCAGCTTGCTGATCCTGACTGTGATTATGTACGCTGCTGTTGTGTTTTGTAGGAGAGCATTGTCACCAAATTAATACTCTGTGTTAACTGATAAGAACAAAGTGTTCATATCTGGCAGCAGATCAGTTTGTTACAGCTGTGTCTGGCTCACAGGGTGCCGAGAAGAGCAGCAACAAGGTTTGGCCTTGATTAAAGAGATTAAATCAAAAAAATCAAAACAGATACATGTGAGGCCCTGCAAAACTATTCAAACCCTCTGATTTATCCCACATTTTGTCCCATTACAACAACAAACTATGATGTGTTTAATGTGATAGACCAACATGAAGTACTTACTTGAGAAGTAGTTTAATATTTGAAAAGATTGTGTTATGGTGAGCAGGATCTGGAAGCGGGGAACCGCTGGGGGCTGATGGAGAAGGATCTGGAACCAAGCACTGCAGGACACCAAGAGCCGCCGGCGTTGGGCAGGGAACGCTGTAAACGGAGGAGAAGGTGAGAGAGAGGAGGCCTGGATACTGGAACATTGGTAAGCTGAGGGGTGAGATGAAGTCAGGAAGTCAGAGATTAATGAATCGGGTGGAGAGGTTACAGGAAGACGTCGGAGGGTGGACAGGAGGCCCACAAAGATGGCGACGTCGTCTGGAGATCCAAGGGAGCGGGCGGAGGATGACGATGGAATAAGGATCTTGAGCTGCCAGTCGTGAAAGTTGAACCAGGAGATAAATGAGGAAGGTGAGTTTCATGAAGAGTACAAGGAAGTAACAACGAGGAAATATCTTCATAGGAAGTCGAGAAACTAGACGTGGTGTACCAGATTTTAGGGATGGCCAAATGAAGCTTTCTGAAGCTTGTATCAAAAAACGGTTCGTTTTTCGAAGCTTTCTGACACGGTTATCTTGGATGACATCTAGTGGCCTTTAGTATGAACACCAACTTGAATCAACCTGCTTGCTAACTGACAAACTGTCCTTAAACTCATGCCTTGTTTGGTGTCACTTTTCTGTCGATTTCTTGATATTTGTAAGCATACTGAAGAAAAAAAACCAATGTACATGGCAATGCACACAGTATGTATGTATGTATTTGCTCCTTGTACTTTTCTTTCACCATTTCCTTCAGGGTCTTTCTAGAAGGGAGTATGTAGGTTGGGTCCAAAACACCTACAAACTGTCTGAAGCAAGCGTCCTCAACTATGGAAATGGGCTGGGAGTCCTTTATAATCGTATTCACCAAAGCAGCATAACCCAGTTACTGTCTGCTCTGAGTGGGCTCAGTGTTAGTAGTCCCTTCAACACAAGGAAATGTCAGGATATGAATGCTCTTAAGTGTATAATTACATTGTTCTTTCGTCTAAGTAACAGCCAGTCCATCTTTGTGATTTATGTAATGTGGGATAAATTGATTAAGTGTACCATGACACCTGCAGCCAGCTGGACTTTCATCTGAAGAACCACAAAACGACGACTCCCATCCCCCCAAAAACTGAAGCGATGATTATAGAAATATTGGTGCACGCCGCAATGGGAAAAATTAGTGAATGAATAAGTGACAGACCGCGACTGCTTGGGTTCATTGTTGGTCGACTCTCAGTGGGGATAGCATCATGCTTGGCACGGTGATGCCTCAACATTGAGGATGTGTTATTGTTGTAGGCAAGCTGCTGGTCACAGACCAAGCAGCCTAGCTGGTTGATAAATAGTACATTGTAATAAAAAGGTACTTTTATATGCATATTTGACTGACATACATATGAAAAACAACAATAGAAGGGTTGCCACACTGCCAAACGTCCTCTCTTCCTCCATGTCGCTATATCCCTCTTTTGCTACTGCTTCTTACTCACCTCCAACACACACACCACAGATTCGACCAGTGATTCAGGTCTTTTTGAACCTTTGAATCGGGCAGCAAAGCGGTGACGTACCCAACGGGGCTTCAGACGTCACTGATCACGTGACTCTGCTCAGACGAATCAAGCATTGACGCTTCAGCTCCAAACGGACCATCACTACCAGATTTAGGTTACCACTCAGGCACTGGAGGACTGACTGTCGTTCCCTTCATCCTCAGGTTGATTTTGATTTGCTGCCCACCAGAGCTGAACACCAGTGCCTCCGCTGCGCCCTCCAGTGGATAAACTTTGGAATTGACTTCAAAGCAGAAACCACCACACAAACCAAAAACCCAGTTTTGTGACAAAATCAGGAGTGTCCAACGTGCAGCCCAAGGAGTATGTGTGTCCCCTGACCTGAAATTGTGCAGCTCCCAACTGTAAATCAAGAAATATATAAAATTGACCCCCCAGGGTTGATGGTTGATGGAGCCCAGTAACTAGGCTTTTTGTATTTTCTATGATTTTGCTGTAAATAGGACCACATCTGTCCACTGGCTTTTACTGAAATGCTGACTCTGGTTGACCAAAATCTCCTATATACGCTCCCTTGTTTTAAAAAGAAAAAGAGAGACCCAAATCCTGCCCTTTTGGATGTTTTTTTTTCCTTCAATGGAGATCAAAAGAAACTGGATGCTCTTCTTCAAAAAAAAGGCTAATCTGATCATTCCATTTGAAGTTTTGGAACAACAATGATTTACAAATCCATTTCCTGCCAACTAAATTGACATTTTTATTTGTTTGAATATGATTTTACGTGCTTAGTTTATTGTTGAGTGGGTAAGAAAAAAATCACTATATATTTTTGCCCCATGTGATGAAAAGTTTGGCCACCACTGTCCTAAAATAAAACCCAGAAGTCACTGAATACACCTCACCCAATGTGAAACATGGTGGTGGACGTATCATGCTGTGGGGATACTTTTCTGCTCCAAACAGCTCAAAGTTGATAGCGTTAAAAACAGGGCAATCCTAAAATAAAACCTAGAGTTAGAGGCTGCATGTTTCAGACTTTTTCCAGGTTGGAAACATCTAATTGAATGAATGGGTTGTTAGCAGACTTCTGCAGACTTCTGCAGCACTCAGGTTCTGAAATCATTCTTCTTGTTATTTAATTTAGATGTCAGGGAGCAATGAAACTGAAACATGCAGGATACAGGGCCTTGAGGACTGGATCTGCCCACCCATAGTTAAGATGAAAGCAAATTCCTGGCTTAGAATGGTCTAATCAAAGTTCAGATCTAAATCCAGTTGAAATTTTGTGGTCTAACATTGAAATTTATGTTCTGCTTCTCTTCTGACTGAGCTTGAGCTATTTTGCAAAGAAAAATTTGTAATTTTTTCCCATCTGAATGACACCAACCAAAGACCTGCAGGTGTGATTGCAGCAAAAGGTGGTTCTAAAAAAAATGCATGCCACACAAAGAGTGAGACATTTTTCCTTTGCTTCGTAATTGCAAACTACTTTGTCTTGTTCTGTCAACAAACTACATTTCAAGTTTGCGGCTGTAATGTGACAACATGCATAAAAGCCCAGGAGACATAAACACCTTTGCAAGACATTGCAAATGTTTAAATGTTCACAATAATATAAGAATACAGTGTAGTTTATCTAAACTTCAAAATATTAAAAGCCAAAGAGGAAAAGTTCATTAAAGACGAAGACAAAAACACCTTAAAAAAATAGATTCGCTGATATTGTTTAAAGAAAATGTCACTTCCGGACGATCATTTGACCTTTCCATCAATAAAACCAGCTAAGTAACGTCTAAAACGGTCCATTATGGAGGATGAATAAAAGTAAAAACATGTGTAGGGACTCTTTGCCACACTTTGTGCAGTCTGCTGCTGAGGCTCGTACACAGACGACTTCTTGAGTCATTCATCAAAAAAGGGCCACAGCTCAACGTTGGCTGCCAGCTGCAGTTTCTGCTGGCATGACTCAGAGACTCATCCATAAATCTGCAAAACAGGATTCATTTTCTCCAAGCCGAAGAGACGAGAGCAACATTCAGATGTTGGCCTCTGCAACAGGAGAACGATCAGCAGACAGAAGGCCGCTCTCTGAAACAGAAACCGTAATGTCAGCTCTGTTTGCAGGTCAGGTTTCTGCAATAAATGCTGATGTAATACCAGCAAACACTGAAGACATCTCTAACTAGACAGCCCCATAGCTGCATCCCAGTCCCTGTGCATGAGCTGGAGTCTTTCCTGTCAGAAACGACTGCTAAAGGAAGTAAGGACCCATTAAGCCTTAAGTATCACAGGGTGAAACTGTGTGGTTGTGTTTTATCTGGTTTTATTTTTTGCTAGTGTTTGTAACGGGGTATGCTGTTTTGACAGACGCGTGTTTAATAGGAGATACAGTTTATAATTCAATTCAAAAATTCAAATTCAAAATGACTTCATTAATACCAAAGGGAAATTAAATTTTGTTGTAACTCATTATCCAAGTTTCTTCAAAGATGTGTTGTAGATGCTGATGGCTGTGGGTAGGGATGATCTCTTGTAGTGCTCTGCAGATCTGAAGAAGCCTCTGACTGAAGACGCTCTGTAGTTGTATGACAGTCTGATGTAGAGGACGCTCAGGGATGTCCATATTGTTCATTTAATTAAGAATCATTTTTTGCACACTAATCTCCAGAGGGTCCTCAGCATCAAACATGTTTGCCAAGGATGGAGATGGTTTGAACTTCCTCCTTTTCTCTCTCCACTTTGCTCCTGCTCTATATCCACAACATCTCCTTTTCAACTCATCAGGGTTTTGTGGCTGAAGTTGAGGTATTATTTGAGCTTTTGTGATGTTAATCAGCTGCTCCCAGTTGTAAACCGCCAAAAGAGGCATGTCCAGCAAACGGCAACTTGCCGTTTTGACAGCCACTTCTTTAATCGAAGATACCGTTTATAAAGGGGTCAACTTTTCTCTTGAGGCGTTCATGACAAATCTGAAACCAGGAGAAGTTGTTCCGATCTTCATGTACCACATACGCTTTTGAAACTATCCAGATGCGCATCTCGGAAATTTAACACTTGAATCTTTTAGGAGTGGCCTTTTCTGTCGGACATGACTAATTTAGATTCTCAGCAAAGTTTTTTTTTTTTGTCTTTTTTTTTCTGACTTTACAATGTTGGAAAACATCTTAGTTTAAATATAAAAAATGTACGCCTTTAATCATGGAAATTTCTGCATTTTCTTTCGCAACTTTTCAGACATCAGAGAATCTCCGAGTTTTTTCTTTAAAATATGTGAATGTGAGTCTTTTGGGAGAAATTTACCCCAATTTTTTTTCTTTTACAATTCTACATTTCTACAATGACCCCATTACACCAGATTTAACGATTTAACAGGACATTACACGACTCTACGACTCCACTTCCTAAAAACAATATACAGAAGACTTTTCTTAACATTTGTTGTGATTCTATAAGGCATTAAATTAGGTCATGTGTATATACGCCTGCGCAATTCCGCAAGTTTCACTGCTGTGCATTATCCGAAGGTATGCTTATTCTGACGGCTTTTGTCACGTTGATGCTCTCGGCCAGATTATGGTTTGGAGGGGCTCTTTTCTTTACCAGTAATGAAGCCACAAAAAAAGGTTCTTCTTAATGTTTCTTTCAAAAGCTGAATGAACAGACTTTTACTTGAGAGTTTGTTCAGTCATTTAAAACAGGGATGTTTTAAATGACTGTGACTGTTAAAGGTGTTGTGTCTTTGGAGGCGGCTGGAGTAAAACGTAGACACAAGCACACGCTGCGCCTGGATTCCTCTCTACAATCAAGGCCTCCTTGTTGCCTGGCAAGCACTTTGTTCCTGTAGGTTTTGACCTTCCAGAACATTCCAGGGAGGACGACCAAGGTGTTCCTCGGCTGGGGTCTGTTGGACTGTTGGGCCTGTTAACGAGGTTACGAGAAAGTCTGGCTCCTCTGGCTGGTTTGATACTTTTCCCCAGTGATGAACCTTTAAACTGAATCTTATGGCTAAAATGTGAATTTCCCCACTCAGTGGAGGTAGAGTGCAAGTTCCTCCGAGCTGAAACACGCTGAAAGGGAGGAAATCGAAGTCATCAATGAAGCTTTTCATGCCTCGGTCCCAGCAGGAGACGTTTGACACAGAGGAGTGTCAGCAGGAATGTTCGCTCCGAGGCTGTAAATATTTGAGCCTGTTTACCAAGTCCTTTCAGCGGATTTTCGTCCCACTGCTCCTCAGACCTGAATGCTTTCAGTTTCCCTCTCCAGTCCAGATCATTCCATTGTTGATGGCATCTGCATGGAAATTTCTGAACCATCTCAGATGTCTCATAAGATTCCCAGCATTCCCTGAGGAATGTCTCCCTCCTGGTTTTCATTTAAAGTTTCACAAATATTCAACCCAGACTCTGCTTGTTGTCATTCTGGAGTTTTTGACAAATATTTTAACTCTGATCTTTTCATCTAGCTGGGAGGTTGAATGGAAAATAGATCACAAAGAAACAATGGAATTGCTTTAATGCAGCACTGTGCAAGAATATACACACCTGGACTTTTCCCACATTTTTGTCAAGCTGCAAACACAAACTGCAGTGTATTTTATTGAGAATTTATCTAATGGACTAACACAAACATATGGATAATTGTTTTGTTTGCAACAATAATGTTTATTTTAAATAGTACTGCAATATTATTTTATGTTTTCACTTCAATTGTGACCTAAATGATTTTGGGTGCATTAGCAAGCTAAACATTTAGTTTGAAGGTAAACAATTTCTGCTAACCCTAACCCCTAACCCTAACCCTTACTCAGGCTAAATAACTCAAATTATTCCTGTTAATTTCTGATTGTGTAACTTTACAAATGGCACCCTATATGCGCCGGACCACCTGTCTTGGTTTTGTATGTTGTGGTTATCTGAGTTACCATACCAAATACAAACTTTGCACAGTTACTTGCCTTTTTTTCATGGATGAAGACATCTAGAAATGATCCTGAATTTATTAGAACCTTTTCAGAAGGGACAACAAAGATTGGGTTAAAGAAAATTGTAGTTTCATGTGCACAAGGCCTTAAAACCTTGGACTTGGTGTGAATGCCATTATATTTTAATTTCCATGTGCTTAAAATAGTGGCTTTAGCTCAGGGGCTCCCATCCTCCCAAATCTGGTCCTGCATGGGGACATCTCTACTAACTTTATATTGCAACTTATGTAGAGACGGCAATATTTGTGGATTTAAAATTTTTCAAGGACTCCCACAAAATCTCAGTTGAGTTCTGCTCGGGACTTTGACTGGGGCATTCTTACACATGAATGTGCTTTGATCCAAACCCCGGGATAGAGAACTACTATTTGCCACTTTTAAATTCATAATTTCTCCAACACACCTGAAGCAAAAGGCTGAGTTCACTCATCAGCTTTCAGGTGTCAACAAAACATTGCAGGATTGTACAGTAGCTCCTGACCAGCTTCTGCATTCCTTCTGGATAAACCATTCCCACAGCATGATTCTGCCACCTCCTTTACAGACCATTTGTCTTTGTATTGAGATCAAATTGCACACGGTAAACACACTGTCATCTGAAAGCAATAGTTTGCACTGAATGTTATTTAGAGGAATAAGAGTAAAGGGGGTTTTATTTAATAAAAGAGAAGGGCCCTGTAGGATACGTTTAGATTTGTGATCATATGTGGAAAAACTCAGAGGAGTTTGACTACTTTTGCGAGGCTCTCCAATTTCCCTGTTGCACCGAAGTGTTTTGAGGGTCAAGGTCTGACATCAGAACCAAAATCTGCTGGGTTTAGGTCTAAGATGCAGTAATACGATGAAATGAATGCCAGAATACGCAGTTTTCTTCAGCAAAATTGTGTCGAGAAACATAACTGCAGATGCAGATGTTACCCCGAAAACACATGTTTGTGGTCAAAATGTATTTTCATTAGAAGAGAAGTGGAACAAATTTCCTTTGAAGAAGCACACTTCACTTTAATATTGCGGTAGGAGCCCCAAGAACAGCACACCGTTTGGGATGTCTTCCAACTTTAGCAGAAGACTCCCTCCCATCCCTTGCCCAGACTGGTTAAAGATATGGAAAGGCTCCCCTCCTCGTTCCTGATGGACTTCATCGTAGTCAGTTTGCATTCCTGAGTTCATGTTTTTGCAAACCATGCTTTCCCCCCTTTTCTTTCTTCTCCTCTCACAGCTCATGAAGCCAAACTAATATGACATCATGCTGAAGTGAAGTTATGCCGAACACGTACCCTGGAGGACCTGCAGGAGGACCAGGGAGCAACGGCGTTAAGGGGAAACTACTACACAGAAGAAGGAATTATTTATCAGAGGAAAAACTTTGTATCTGAAAAGGTAATTCCTGACACATGTGAAGCACTTTGTCAAATCTTAGAAAAAGCACCGGGACCAAAATGTGGAGAAGAAAACAAAGTTCTGTTTTGACCCAAAGATGAGGAGAGATTGAAGACAGACAGATTGGATCAGAAGGCTTGGATGGAAAGAAAAAAAGAGTGAAGAAGCAATAAAAATATCAGGATTTAAAAAAACACTGAAGCATAAAACACTGAAGCTCGAGCAGGAGAGGAGAAAGGGGACATTCTTATGGCGGCTCTGTGAAAATGCGAGAGTCTGAAGCGACAACAGGGTTCCAGCCAAGGGAAGGTCAAGACCTGCTGGATTGTTCTGAGAGATCCGTTCCACCTCTTCAAAACCTAAACCGTTTGTTTGAAACTCAAGCCAATTATCGGATTAAAGAGAGCAGAGAAAAACTCTGTGATCCCGGTAATAAATCCCTAGATGGCTTTGAAAAAGTGTCGCCGGGGCCCCTCACAGCAGGTTGGGTTTTAAAACCTCTTTATCCCTGGTCCAACACGCCGGCATGAAAACGACACCAACCGGGCTCTAATGTTCACCAACCGATGCACACAGTGCAGCACTGGGTTTCAGCTCATCAAACAAATATAACACCGGACAAAGATATCCTGAGGAAATACAAAAGGCATTCTTTAACTGATTATTTGATTTATTGAAGGTAAAAAAAAAAAAAGCTTCCTAAAACTAGCCTGCTCCTGTGTGAAAAAGTAAATTCCCTCTAAACGTAACATCTGGTTGTGTCGGCCTCCGAGAACGGCGAGGAGAAATTTCAGCCCTATGCTCTTTGCACAATTGTTTTAATTTATTGAGCTTTGGAGGATTTTCCAACAGCCTGCGATTCGCTGAGGTCTCAGTCAGCTTTAAGTCCCGACTTTGACTAGGCCACTCCTTGCTAAGCCATTCAGAGGCGGACTTGCTGGTGTGCTTCTGATCATCGTCCGCCTGAATACCCCAAGAGTTTAACGTCACAAACCAATGGGCGAACAATCTCATGGTTCCATCAATTACAGCAAGTCGTTCAGCCTCTAAAGCCCCAGACCATCACACTGTCGCCACCATGTTTCTGTAGAATGTTCTTTTTTCTGAACTGCTGTGTTTACACCAAACATTATAGTACCACAGAAATTTTTTGGTTTGTTTTTGGTCACCAATGGTTTTTGCCTTGAACTCTCCCTTGGATGCCAGTTTTTCCCAGCATCTCCCTTCTTGAGTGAACTCGCCCCTTATGAGGGAAGCGAGGCTGGCAGTCCTTTAGATGTTGTTCTGGGTCCTTTTTTTTTGACCTCCTGGAGGAATCCTTAATGTACTCTTGGAGTAATTTTGGTCGTCTGAACACTCCTGTTAAGGTTTGTCGCTATACTTGATTCCCTGAGGTCTCAAACCTAAGGCAATGGCTTTGTAACCCTTTCAAGACATTTTCTGTTGAAGTAATGTTTTTCTCTTAATTTTACATTTTAAAAACCCCTGCAGCAAAGTGTACTCTGGAGGGGATTTTAAACTACTGGTATTGTGAAGGGTTTTATATGAAACAAATCATAAATGTAAATAGATGGCCTTTTTCCTGAACTACGCTTAGGTCTTATATACAAGGCAGCCATATTGTACAATGAGGTTAGGATTGGTGAGAAACTTCAGAGTTTCCTTGAAAATGTGACAAAATTCACATTTTTCTAGAATCTTTCCTAACCACATTTAGAGGTTTGGAAAAAACAAAAACAAGATGCATTATTAATCACTTTATTTAAGCAATCAACCAGTGGTGAATGATAAGAATGTTTTATTTAGAAAAAAAATTATAACACAAAAAACTGTTTTTAAGTGTCTGTAAGAAGGATTGACTGACACTTTGTACCGATGTCAAGTCTGCTACCTCCATCCATCTGATCAGCTTCCCTGTCTACACGGAGATGAAATCAGGTGTAGCAGCAAATCAATCAAACTTTATTTCTAAAGCGCTTTTCATACAAACATTGCAACTCAAAGTGCTTTACAGATTAAAATGAACCCACATATACCACATTCCCATCCCTCCCCCACAGATTTAAAAGCATGATCACAATGATATAAGCAAAATATAAGCAAGTAAAACATGCAGAGCGATTAAACAGACTATAATAAATAATAATCAGTTAATTAAAAGCTAGGCTAAAAAGGTGAGTCTTGAGCCTGCTCTTAAAAACATGAACGTTCTCTGGGGCCCTGAGGTCCTCCGGCAGCCTGTTCCAGAGGTGAGGGCCATAAAACTGGAAAGACGCCTCACCATGCGTGTCTGTCCTGACTTTTGGGGTGACAAGGAGACGGCTGCCAGAGGAATGCAGAGGCCGCGAAGGTTTATATGGTAAAAGCAGTTCAGAGAGATAAGGAGGCCCAAGACCATTAAGACACTTAAAAACCATTAAAAGAACCTTAAAATCGATCCTGAAATGTACGGGGAGCCAATGCAGTGATTCTAAGACTGGTGTAATGTGCTCCCGCCTCCTGGTCTTCATCAGGACACGCGCTGCTGAATTTGGGGGTGTGGGGGTGTGTTCAAGAGGACAGTGACATGTTGCATAATGTTACACTGAAACATGGACAGTGACCGAAGCGACGTTGGCAGTTTTGCGACTGATCGATCTGATCAACATTCATCTGTTTTGAACGTTAGCCTATGTTAGCATCACCACTCAGAGACTGGACCCATCCCGTCTCCCTCTGCCTCAGCAGCACCGGGCTGAACCAGCGGATCTCCTCCGTCGTCACCGGAGATAGAGGGATGGAGGGAGGCTTTATGGAGCTCAGCGGCCGCGAGCCGTATCAATTCTAGCCGCTGGCTCGGGGCGCTGAGTCAGCGCTGCCCGAGGCTGCAGCTGCTGCTGAGGGAGAGAGAGACAGGATGGGTCCGTCTCTCAATGGTAATGCTAACATAGGCTAACGTTCAAAACAGTATATTAGCTATGCTAACTAAGTGCTAATGTGATAATAATGCTAACCTGAAAAGCGCAATCCAACTCCAAACTCGCCACGGGGGGGTGGGGCGGTATGTCTGATAGTTTTATACCCAAACCCAAGGGGTATGTCTGTGAGACCATGGCTGCTGTGACACAGTCAATGCCTGTGGCGTAGAGATGTACCGCTCTCCACCAATCACAAAATTCAAAAGCAGTAGCCACAGTTCAACCCTAAGGGGGCAGCACTAAGACGTTTTTAGACCAAATAGTGTAGAATTAAACAAGTTTACACCAAAATGTAAAAAAATCCCCAGAAAATGAAAGATTGCATTGGTAAAGACCCATTTATACAGTTTAAAAGCAAAAAAAAAGTTGTTTTGGGGTTTAGTTACTCTTTAAGTCTAATTAAAACAAGCTTTTCTAAAATTTTGCTTAAAAATGGTAAGTTAGATACCGGTCTAATATTGTTAAAATCATTAAAATTTAAATTGCTCTTCTTCAACAGGGGCCTCACTACCGCCCCTTTAAGGGCGGCTGGAAAGACCCCCGTCTGAATGGAGCAATTCATCATGGTTCAAATCTCATCTCTAAAAGATCCATAAAATTGCTTTAAAAAATTAAGTGGGAATCGGGTCCAAAACGCATGTGGTGGGCCTCACTGAGGAGAAAACTTTATCAAGAGTCCCAGCTTCTACCAGGACAAAACTGTCCAGCGTTTCCTCTGGTAAAGACACACATTCAGATTTGTCTTAAACCATGTGACTCTGAGAAGATAAAATATTACATCTGATGGTGTCTACCTTCCCTCTGAAGTGGTCTGCAAACTCCTCACAAGGAGGGTTTGAGGGGGTTTTCTGAAATGCATTAAAAATCTTTGTCAATGGTGGAAAAAAAGAATTTTGGGATTATTTTTATGATCTGATTTGATTTTGGAAAAGTATGTATACCTTGAATGTCTTTCTGTGTTATTGTATGATTTGAGAAGTTCTGTATATATCTGATAGTTTATTGTGATTCTTTTTTTCCTCCATTTTCTCTCTGCCAAGCTGCAATTTCTCTTTTGTTTTTTAAAGGAGTCATGACCTGTAATTTTCACTTTTCCAATAGAAGAAATCTATATTATGATTGCCTAACGATTATATACTGGCCGGGAAGCCGATAGCGTTTGTTTGAAGCGTTTGTTTACCCTTGGGTTTGTCAACCAGCCCACATACACGCGTACTCAAATACTCGATGTTAATTTCTGGTCGACTTGACGTCAAGTCGGCGCAGGATATACCATATATGGACATCGCAGACCTATGCTGCAGGAAGCCCGCCCTGCCCCTCTCCCCCTCATATTGAGCCGAGCGCCGCCATTACTGAATTCCGATTCGAAGTACGAACTCGAGCTCCGTTTGGAAAAAGGGGCCATTCCAACAATCAGAGACTTGCCTGCAATTGAAACGGTAAGGCTGTGTTTTTATTGCTCTACTGTGTGTAACAAACAGCAGCTAACTGCTAATGCGGCTATTGTATGCTAGCGGGAGTAGTAGCTCTAGGACAACACGGGTAATGGCTGCTACTTTGCAAACAACGAATTACCTAGAATGCCACCAATCAACGCGGCCCTCATTTGCATTATTACAATGACCGTCCACGACAGCCAAAGTATCGCATCAGATCTCGCGAGACAATAATGCCATCAGAAATAAGGGTCAGAGGAGCTCTGTGTTTATTTTCTTCCACTTTTCTTTTTTAGAAGTGCCTGAAAAGCTATAATAGAGCGTGGGTATCCAAGGTAATACTAGGTTATGACTCCTTTAATATTTTCATTTCTCCCCAGCGATGCAAGTTTTGAGTGTAAACTTAGTGGAGCAAGCAGGTGGAGAGCAGACTGAAGCCTTCTGTTAAAATCATTGATGATAAAATCACCGGGGGTAAAGGTAAAGCAATAGGAGGTATCTTTCCAAAAAAATTCAAGACAATCTGCAGCCACTTCAGCGGTAAGATGACGTTTCCTGACCGTTCTCGCAGAGGTCTCTCGCAGAGGTCTCCCGCTGGATAAAACTTTTTAGAAACTATACCCGTTTTGTGTCAGTGTTGGACCAGCATGTCTTGGGAGTTTAAACAACTGAGCAACACAAGTGTACTGATTCTAGGACGAAACGATACACAGGTGGACTTTGTTCACTAATTAGGTGACTTCTTGAAGGTTTTTGATTCTAGTAGGTTTTATTTAGGGGTTTCAGAGAGAAGGGGGGCTGAATTTAAATGCACGTCATTTTGAAAACCATGTAGATTTTTTGTTCCACTTCTGAATCAAGCACTTCTCTCTCTGTTGGCCTATCACTTAAAATCCCAATAAATTCAGTGCAATCGAGGGTTTTAACGTGACAACGTGGGAGAAACTTCCAGGGGTGTGAATACTTTTACGAGGCACAGCTGGTAATGTAAGTGGACTATAATTTGGTCCACAGTTTCTGACACATAAGTCAGAACTTGTATTTTGTTGAGGGTTTTTTTCCCATTTCCTGAGGATAATTAGATTTTTTTAAGACGTTCTTTTACTCAAAACCTATAATTTAAAGGGGCAGCGCCTAATTTTTCACCTGACTGTACAGGCCATAGACTATATTGCTGCTTTAAACATGAATCTGTTACAGGCTTTAACTTGCCCCTAGTGTCACTGTACCACACTACATAAATATCATGGTATGCATGTTCACTTATGCCCAGTATGAACTTGTCTATCTGGAATCCAGCTACACGTATTGAATTTTATTTTCAAAAATCCACTCATCTGGCATAAAATTCCAGCTTTAATAATTTGTTTTCCTCCATTCCTTCGTTAGCCATTGACGGAGGTTCTCTGAGAAGTGGTCAGATGTTAATGAACATGGCAGCTGTTTCTTCAGAGGGCCACAATGTGGGTTTGTTGTTTTATTAAAATGAATCATCTTGGAAAATGAAAGAACATGAGCCAGTGAACGTGGTGACAGTAAGAAGGGGTTGGGTTGGAGCAGGAGAAACCTTCAGGACTTTAAACGTGTAGGAGATGCAGAACAACATAAACATAATTGAATCACTGTTCTCTGCTGTGGCTGGCTTTTCACCACAAGTTTAATTTGGTAATTTTTTCATCCGCTGTCGGTGGAAAGCCGCCGTGTCTCATCCGAAAGGAATCCCATCCATGAACTGGCAAACATGTACTCATTTATGATCAGTAAGATCAGCTGCAAACTAAAGACAGAGGAGGATTATTGATGTGTCTCTCAGGAGAGAAAAATGCTGTTATGTTGTTAACCTTTTGGCTTTCACTTGTTAAAACAAAGCTCAGTCTAATCGTGGAGGATGGAACAGCGGGCGGCATTTTCTGCCTCACATCAAGATTTATAATTTAAAACTCAACTAGGCTCAAATTGCCAAACTCTACCCAGATGCAGCTCCGTTGAGTTTTAAGCAATAAATCTTGATGGGGGAATGGCAACCACTTCACCATTTAGTACTATGGTTAAAAAACAAAATTAATTCTGATGTGTTGGTGATTTCTCCCAAAGTGTAGCCCTACATCTCTCCATTGCCAGGCTCAGGTCCTCCATAAACTGTAAAGCAAAAAAAAAAAAGACTTGTTTTTGCAATGTCTCTGTATTTCAATTCAGTTTATTTATATAGCGCCAAATTTAGAACACGTCATCTCAAGGCACTTTACAAAAAAAAAAAGAATAATAATTTCAATTCAGTCATACATATTTTCCTATTAGGAGTGTAACAGTGTATGTATCCGTATTTTTTCAGTATGGAACCTTTGGTACGGCACAGAGGCGTACCGAGTTTACACACGGAAGCATAACTGCGTTGCACTTTAGCCAGCAACAAATGCGACTCTCTAAACAAATACGGTGGAGTTCAACCTGCTGCTAGCTAAAGTTATGACCAGCGACTCTTCTAATTGGATGGAGCGGCCGTTTCCGTTGTCAAAGTTTGGGCTTCCCGGCGCGTTTTCATGTTAACTGGTAGCGTCGGTGGTTTCTGTTAGCTACCACAGATTTTACTGAGCCGAAAGACGCCGCTTAGCTGCCCTCTAGTAGCAGCATGGGCGGTTCTAGACAGGGGCCAGTGCCCCTGTAGAACTGGTCTTGGCCCCTGTACTGATGAGATAATACTAAATCAGCTTCTTATCATGAAATGCACTGGAACAAAAATCATAGCTAATCTGTCCCTTGGAACAATTAAATTTTTTACCTTCACAGTTTTAATTTCTCAATGAATTAAAAACAATAAGTTGCTGTATTGAGATAGGATCGCCTGTTTCATCTACTAGATCAGAGGTCTGCAACCTGCAACTTTGGAACCGTATATGGTTCTGTGACACACTTAAAGGGGCCATGTGCAATTTTCTGAAATTTAAACTCGCGACTGACACCTGTGACCAAAAAAACGGAACTGCTCTTCCTTTCTGCTCGCTCTCGCAGCGCGCGCTCCTACGCCGGTCGCTGTCAAACTTCGATCTTTTTCGGGCACTTGTCAGGGGTTTAACTTTTTTAATCTTATGTGGAGTTACTATTGGTGTCAGAGTTTTCCTTGGTCTCTTCTGTGTATTCGCACAATCCATTGAACTGCTTGCGAGTGCTGACTAGCGGTGGTGGGAGAGTGATCTGAAACCTTTAACATGAAACATCCGCAGACAGCGTGGGAACATCCGACCCGACAGAAAATAGGAAAAATTGATACAGGCTTATAGGTGCACCCACTGTGAGCTGACAAGGTGTCAGTATGCTCATCAGGAGATGTTTGAGTCATAAATGGTCAAATAAAAAGGCTATTGTTGCGTTTATTTTGGGGAAAAAGTTCCATATAGCCCCTTTAATATATTAAATGGTGAAATATTGCCTTGTTTTTTTGTTTTTTGTGTTTTATTCTGTGCCCCCTTAAGAAAACATTGGCCCCACCCTGGCCCCCCTGGTGAATTTGGTCTAGAACCGCCACTGTGTAGCAGTAATGCCTTCCAGCTACCACTTAAATACTTACCACTGTTGACGCAGTCTAAAATATTGATTTATTCTCCCAGGTTGACTTTTTATTGATGTTGCAGTTTCTAAAAAAGAAAACATTTAAACTGTTGTATATTATTTATTTTATATTTTATTTTATACATTTTTATGTTATATAAGAACATTTTGATTTTAAATGTCATTACACAAAAATGATATATATATATTTTTTCATCCTGTTCTCTGTACAGAAAATGAGCCAAACCATGAAATTGAAGCCCAGGTACCAATCTGGGATTTTTGGCGTACCGTTACACCCCTAGTTCCGATAAATCCCTCAGTTCATTATTCCAATCAGTTTAAAAGTTTTCTATCTAAGTAATAAACCCAGTAGATTTGCATCGAGTCATTGACTCAGAATTCACTCCTTCTGGACGAACATGTAGCGACAGTAGACAGTCGTCTGCGTTGTGTCATTGGCTTCACAGCAATCCCTCATACTGAGCGAGCATGTAGCGACAGTGGAGAGGAAAAACTCCCCTTTAACAGGAAGAAACCTCCAGCAGAACCAGGCTCAGTACGAGCGGCCATCTGCCTCGACCGACTGAGGGTTCGAGAAGACAGAGCAGAGACACAGAAAAACACAGAAGACCTGATGTAAGAGTACTTTCTATATTAAAGAAAGTAAAGTGTTAACAAAAGGAGAGGGAGAAGATTTTGTTGTAACAAGAGGGTATCACAGCTGAACCGAACGCCAGACCAGGTGCAGCTTCTATGGAGAGAAAAAAAAAACACTGAGGGAAAACATGAAGTTAATAGTTGAAATAACAGCAAATAATTCAAATTGGAGAGTAGTAGAAGAGAAAAGTAGCAAAGTGAGGACAAAGTGGTTAGTTTTGTCCTACAGCTGTCTAAAATTATAGCAGCCTAACTACAGAGACAGCTCAGGATAACCTAGCCCGTTAGAATGTGATATGAGCGAGGCAGAGCTAGCGGAGAACTGTCTGTCTGGACTGCATTCCTCCTAGCTTCCGTCAACTTCTGCATAGTATTTCTACGTCAGAACTAAACTAGTGCGATTATCGTTTTTTTGTATTAGGTCACAATCTGTACTTTTCTCATTTTCCAAAAATATAAAAATTCAAGAAAATGCATGAATTCTCATTTGGTAAAAGTTTTTTTTTCTCTCAATTCTTTGGCTGGTTAAGGTTGCTGACCCCTGGACTAAGAAGATCATTTTTCAGCTGTAAATCTTTCAAACAGAGCGGTTTATGTTTAGTATGTTCAGTATTGCTGCTTTTCATCATTGTAAATAATTTTTTTTAACAAACTGGTTTGTCATCTGTTTTATCTGAATTCTGTGAAAGCTGCTGATTGAAAAGCCTTCAAATTCATACCTTCTGTGTTCTGCAATGCAAGTACTGTCATGGAAATAGAATAGAAACTAAAATAGATTATAAATGTGTTCTGTTGTCCCACAGTGGGCATATTCAGCAAGTCAAAGGTAAATGGACGCATGCATGTTCAAACTAAGGTAAAATAGAGTAAGTTAAAGCAAAAGTAAAAAATAAGAGACTGTCCAGTAAGGGCGAATTGGTAATTAAGTTGGTAAATCATGACTGACTGAATCCCATTCTTGAGTTATCAATAAACAAGTTTACTGACCACAGATCTTAAAGTTCAATGTTCTGATCTTTCCTTTCTTTTATAGTTTATTTATTTATTAAGATTTCTGGCTTTTATTAACAATAATCAGTGGGGGAGCATGCAGCAAAGATCCCAAGGTCTGCAAGCAAACCCCAGATGGAATCGAGGACTAACCTCCTGGCTATACATCTATGGCATGCGCTGAGTCCAGTGTTCCTCGAAATGTACTTTGTAAAAGAGGCTTTCATCGTGGTGGAAAAAAACAGGTCGACACCAACATGTGAGTGAATTGCTGGCTGCATCTGCTCTTGAAGGAAGTTTTGATCCCACTCTTCATTAATGGTAGCGCTCTGCAGCAGATCTGCGAGTAATCCCACTCCGTTGGACGAGCAGCAAACCCGACACATGGATTGCATCAGGATTGCGTTACTGTTGGAAAGACACAGGACTCGTGGTAGCGCTAAGATTTTTCTCTCCAGACAAATTACTTTCCGCATGTCCCAAACAATCGGAAGGAGGATTCATCAGAGAAAACACCTTCTGCTAACCATGCTTGCAATTCCTGCAGAAGTTCAGTCTATCCTTTATTTTTGTTTTCATGGCCTTCCCTTCAACCCCCCCTGTGCCTTCAGATACCCTCTTATTGTCAATGCTTAGCAAGCTCTGCAGCGGTGGTAACGTGATTCTGAAGGAACTCCTCAGAAAGTCCATTCAGTCTGTAGGGCTGCAGGACTATCATGTTGTAAATCTTTCAGTGCTATTTAGACTCGCAGCTTGATCCTGCAAGTGGGTAAAAAAAAAGGCAGCAATTTTTCTAAAGTGATTAATTTTCGGCTGAACTTTCTCCAACATGCTGAATATAACATGTTACAATGAATTATTTCCATTTCTCTGGAATGTTGCTACTGACTGCTGCCACATTTGATCCGCAGATTGCCGTAAAAAAAACAAAGTAGGTCCCAAAGTCCCTGGGTTAAGATATTTTCTCCATTCTTCAATCACCAAATCAGCTGCAGAAAAGTCTCTGTTTCTGGCTGCGCTCGATTCTACAAAGTTTGAAAATATTGCAGCATGTTTTTAAGTCTTGACCAGGGGTGGGTAGAGAATACCCACAATTGTACTCAAGTAAGGGTAGCACTACTTCAACATTATTCACTCAAGTAAACGTATAAAGTAGTCATCCAAGAAAATACTCGAGTAAGAGAAAAAATACGTACTTGATCAGAACATCAGATCAGTTTTATTGGCACTGATTGTTTAAAAATCATTTCATCAGACAGACAAAAAATTTAAAAAGTGATCTGCAAATTTTGCTGTTTTAAAGAATATAATGAAAGGATTGAAACATATAATTACAAAACAACAAATTTAAAGCAGAAGAAACACTTTTTCGAAGCAACATTTTCTACATAAAATGTAATAAATAATACTTACAATAGGTAATGTATCTATGTAAGAGCATGGTAAAGTGCGTCGACTGACACTGTAGTGTTTACTGCAAATTTATTTGATCTCCAAAATGGCTCAGCAGCTAGAAAATAAAGCTTGTGTACAAACAGGAGGTCTCACTTGAACATAAACTGCAGGTTTGTGTCCTTGTCTCGTGTATTTTTACTTTAAAACAATTATTCTTTGGATTCAGTAAAATTATTTGCAGTAGGTAGAGCATACAGAAATTTTACTTAAAAAAGAGCAGGGATTCTTTATAATAATTTCACTAAAGCAAAAGTAAAAGGTGTGTTAGATAACCACATTTGGTCATGACGAAACAAAAACATATTATTAGCCTTTTATTATCTTAAACATTCATCCATTATCTGTACCGTCTATCCTCTGCAGGCTGGCGGTGGGGCTGGTGCATATCTCCAGCATTCATAGGGCGAGAGGCGGGGTTAACACCGGACGGGTCGCCAGTCCATCACAGGGCATATCTTAAACATTATTGGTTGTATAACAACACGTATTTGTTGTTATACAACCAATAAAAGTAAAATAATGGTTCCACTTGCATCCTTTGAGCAAACAGATAAAAGACCTCTTCGAACCAAGCTCCCGGACTGAATCTTAACACCAGCCCGCCCCGATCTGAAGGCTCAATAATCTCTGTGACCAGACTTTGCTTAGTTTTTTTGTTGCTCAGCATAAACATCATTATTCTTGTTCAATATCACAGAAAATGTCTGTTTGTATAAAAAAAAAAAAATAAGGTCTAATGCGTTGTGGTTATCTGCTTTTATAACCTGATTGTAAAGGTGTAAAAGATGGCTAGCAGAGCCATGGTCCCCTCTGGTGTCACATCAACACGGTTTATAAAGCAGCTTTTCCGATCGGCAGAGCACTAAGGGGAAAATATGCCATCAAAAGATCATCTCTCAGTGCAGGAATGTCTTTTCATATGGAGCCAACGCGTTCGCACTTGGTTTGATTTTTCTATCGTTTTTGGTACAGCAGACATGCGGCGAGGTAGATTTACAGCTTCAGATGTGCAAAATAAGAACATTTCTGTATCAGTTGAGAGTCTGGCCTGGCATGAACACCCGAGGTGTTAAAATATGATGCTTTACCTCAGTTTTCCATGGTAACTAAGCAATCATTTTTCAAAAATACTTGAGTCTAATGTAGGAATCAAGTTAATCTCTACTCATAATGGTTTCTTTCATCCAAAATGACTCAAATACAGTTTTTAGCAGCTTAAACCAATAATACGGCACGTGTTTTTTTTTTAAAACACCATCAGTTTGCACAAGTCATTTCATTTTTCTTTGCAACTGGGGGAAAAATAATTTTCCCTCTTCTACAAAATGCTGAATGGTTTCTGTGAATCTGCTGTGACTCGCCGGCTCCGCTGGTCTAATCTCAAAAACAACTACACACAGTTAAAAGCAAAAGGAAATCTGTGATTACGAATGAAAATAAAATGATACTTTTGTCTCAGGGGGGGATGGTTTCAGAGCCCTGACCCGTCAAAGCATGGACTCCACCAGAACCCTGCAGGCATCCTGTGGTATCTGGCACCGATATGTTAGCAGCAGATCTCTGAAGGTCTCTGAGTTGTTGAATCGGATATGTTTGTCCTGCACATCCCACAAGTGGTTGATTGTGTTGGAGCCCTAGTCAGCACCTCAAACGTGTTGTTGTGCTCCTCAAGTCAACCCTGACCTATATCCTGCTGAAAGAGGTCACAGCCATCAAGCAATTACATTTCTAAGAAAGGGAGTACAGTCTTCAACAATGCTTGGATTTGTGGTATACGTCAAAGTAACATCCACATGAATGGCATGACCTAATAGCCTTTTTCTTATTTTTTTTTTAAGTGTCCTGTTTGGAAGTGTGGCACTCAGAATTAGTGTCTGAGTACCAAGTAGAAGCCCAACAGATTTACTTTCGCAAGTGTAGCACTACAGGTTTTGCTATAATACTCCACTATATGTATGTGTTAGAAACCTTTATTAGAAATTGATGTGGTTTTATTTGGATTTTAGAAATTAAAGGGGAAAGAAGAAAGAAGATGAAGAGAGATAGAACAAAACGTTAAGCGGGAGAGGGTGAATTAAAGATAGAGAGGAAGGGGAATACAGAAAATACAAGAAAGCATTCTAATCTGCTTCTACACCTGCAGGACGTAAGAGAGAGGGATTAAAATCAATGATAAAACTAACATATCAGGGTAATACTGCCGCCACGGTTTGTCCTTTGAATGTGCCGTGGCTGCATGGCGAGGCGAGTATATTGCGTCATTCGTGCCACCAAACTTGATAGTAATATTACCGCAACGCCGGACTTTACCACTTATGAATGACCAAAGACGCCCTGATGCCGCCTCTGCTTTGCGGCGAAACAGGCTAATGTTTTCCAGCAGGACATTGGCTGAGGCATCACTCTGCTGGGCTGCCTCCTGTCATGCTTCCCCGTTCGCTCCCTCTCCTCAACATCGTCCTCACCTGTCTCTCCAATCATCCACACCTGATCCTCCTTTCCTCATGTGTTTATGACCCGTCACTTCCCCTCACTCAGCGCCGGATCATTATTGATGTCTCGTGTGTCTACCTTGCTGTCCTCCTTCCTGATCGTCCGATGTTCCCGCCGTCACCATCATCGTCATCCCCTCGTCCACCAGCAGCACTCTCAAATAAACTTCATGGCACCTTCTACCGGTGTCTGCGTTCGGGTCCATGCATCACACCGCACATTCTGACACCTCCTTCCCACAGGGCATCCTGGAGCCATTCTGGTGCCAGAGCAGATCAGCTTCTTCCATTGCGCCATGGTCCAGCTTTGATGCTCAGATGCTTGTTGTTGTTGGGTTTTTTTTTGTGTGATGGAGGGTTCAAGCATTGGCATTCTGACTGGTGTATTGCCTTGAAAACTAACACTATCTCCTTCAGCGATTTGAGTTGCTAAAGTTCATCTCTTGGACGAGATCACACGGGCTCAATGAACCCTGACCACCCCATGACCCAGTCACCAGTTCACCACGGTTCCTTCCTTGATAGGTACTGATCCCTGCAGAGCGAGAACATCCCACAAAATCTGGTGTTCGAGAGATGTTCTAACCCAGGTGTCTAGCCATCACAATTTCAGTCCTTCCAGCTCTCCCTCTTTGAGGACAAAATATTCACCTGCTGCCTAATATATCCCACTCATTAACAGGTGCCACAACGAAGAGATAATCACTGGTCATAATGTTATGCCTGATCAGTGTAATTATTCTTTGTAATACATAAGAATGACTCTTCACCTGTCTGATCAAATTTTATCCCCTCACATCCTGAATGACAGCCTGAAGAACGTAAGCTCATGCAAGATTATCAAAAAAATATCCCTCTAGAAAAATAAATAAAACAAAAAATGTTATTAAAAAAATATCACACAAGTGTTTGTTTAACTTTTAAATCAAATGCCCATCTGAGTTCTCAAATGCTAGTTTTCTGACTTCCTGTGGTAGTTAGCTGTGCTGCAGTGCTACATTAGCTTTAATGTAAATTGGAACAAGAAGTGTGCCTCCCTTGTGGTACCTCGACTTCCTTTCATCACTTTTCACACATCCTGCAAATTGAGACACCATCCCGCATTATTATTAACAGCAGTATTTGTGAAAACACGTCGGTTTGTCTTTCACTACAGCTCTGCAAAGCCCAAGAGTAAAAAAACAAAATAAAATGCGTGTCAGACTCCTGAGAGTCTGAATTAATAACAATACAGTGTGCGTCAGAGCCCCTGTGTTTAACCCTAACGAGAGTTTAGTTCAGTCCGTTATATTCAAAATTATTACAGATCATGCTTGAATAACAACGTTTACATAACCTGAAAAATACTTCATCAAGACTGCTGAGCAGGGCTGTATCTAGGAAGTTTTCAAAGAGGGCTAAATGGGGGCTAAACAAAAGCAGGGCTGTAATATGAAGGGGGCGGGGCCTAGACTGAGTGACATACAGGTCCTTCTCAAAAAATTAGCATATTGTGATAAAGTTCATTCTTTTCCATAATGTAATGATAAAAATTAAACTTTCATATATTTTAGATTCATTGCACACCAACTGAAATATTTCAGGTCTTTTATTGTTTTAAAACTGATGATTTTGGCATACAGCTCATGAAAACCCAAAATTCCTATCTCAAAAAATTAGCATATCATGAAAAGGTTCTCTAAACGAGCTATTAACCTAATCATCTGAATCAACTAATTAACTCTAAACACCTGCAAAAGATTCCTGAGGTTTTTAAAAACTCCCAGCCTGGTTCATTATTCAAAACCGCAATCATGGGTAAGACTGCCGACCTGACTGCTGCCCAGAAGGCCATCATTGACACCCTCAAACAAGAGGGTAAGACACAGAAAGAAATTTCTGGACGAATAGGCTGTTCCCAGAGTGCTGTATCAAGGCACCTCAGTGGGAAGTCTGTGGGAAGGAAAAAGTGTGTCAGAAAACGCTGCACAACGAGAAGAGGTGACCGGACCCTGAGGAAGATTGTGGAGAAGGACCGATTCCAGACCTTGGGGGACCTGTGGAAGCAGTGGACTGAGTCTGGAGTAGAAACATCCAGAGCCACCGTGCACAGGCGTGTGCAGGAAATGGGCTACAGGTGCCGCATTCCCCAGGTCAAGCCACTTTTGAACCAGAAATAGCAGCAGAAGCGCCTGACCTGGGCTACAGAGAAGCAGCACTGCACTGTTGCTCAGTGGTCCAAAGTACTTGCATGTCATTCGGAAATCAAGGTGCCAGAGTCTGGAGGAAGACTGGGGAGAAGGAAATGCCAAAATGCCTGAAGTCCAGTGTCAAGTACCCACAGTCAGTGATGGTCTGGGGTGCCATGTCAGCTGCTGGTGTTGGTCCACTGTGTTTTATCAAGGGCAGGGTCAATGCAGCTAGCTAGGAGATTTTGGAGCACTTCATGCTTCACTTTATGGAGATGAAGATTTCATTTTTCAGCACGACCTGGCACCTGCTCCCAGTGCCAAAACCACTGGTAAATGGTTTACTGACCATGGTATTACTGGGCTCAATTGGCCTGCCAACTCTCCTGACCTGAACCCCATAGAGAATCTGTGGGATATTGTGAAGAGGAAGTTGAGAGACGCAAGACCCAACACTCTGGATGAGCTTAAGGTCGCTATCGAAGCATCCTGGGCCTCCATAACACCTCAGCAGTGCCACAGGCTGATTGCCTCCATGCCACGCCGCATTGAAGCAGTCATTTCTGCAAAAGGATTCCCGACCAAGTATTGAGTGCATAACTGAACATAATTATTTGAAGGTTGACTTTTTTATATATTAAAAACACTTTTCTTTTATTGGTTGGATGAAATATGCTAATTTTTTTAGATAGGAATTTGGGGTTTTCATGAGCTGTATGCCAAAATCATCAGTTTTAAAACAATAAAATACCTGAAATATTTCAGTTGGTGTGCAATGAATCTAAAATATATGAAAGTTACATTTTTATCATTACATTATGGAAAATAATGAACTTTATCACAATATGCTAATTTTTTGAGAAGGACCTGTATATTATGCTCACAACATGGGGGTCAAAGATTGATGTAAACATAAATACATAAAACACATAAAATATTCAAACTAATTAAAGCTATTTCTCTGACTTAATTTATCATTAATTAAATATAATATCTACACAAGAAATGATAATGTAGCGACTTCATAAAATCAGAACAGAAGGAGCTGCAGAAAACAGAGCCGGATTAAAATCACAGAGTAATAAACAACTCAGGTAACATTTTGACTGAGTTATTGCCTAAATAATTATTCACTGAAGCTCCAGAATGTAATTATAAATATAAATATAATAATTATTTGGACTAAATTTAAGGAGCATAAATCTGAAAAAACTCATTCTACATGTAAGACAAATACATACTAGCATATCTATATATAGACGTGAATTTAGAGCTAAAGGGCAGAAAAGAAAGTTTATAATTTTAAAACCTTTTTTAGACTTTTATCTTGATGCACAGGAATCTCACATTGTCCTACATTCACGTGGTGTTTCCCCCGCATTTGCTGGGTGGGGATCTGGTCACCCTATCCATTGATCAAACAAAGAGCAGGAAGATAGATGATACATACAGTATTATTATCAGTAGTAGTATTATACATTAGTCAGGGTGATTTGTTGAATTTATAGCCACAGTACAGGCTAAGCTAGCAACATGGACACTGGTTAGGAAGATCTCAACAATGTAAACAGTTTTTTTTTTAAAGAAAGGTTAAGGGGATAAAGTTTTACTTTTGAACGGGTTTAAAAGGTGGAAATTTGCCCTGAGTATAAAACACGGTTAAGCTAACAGCTGAAGCGTGGAGCTAACGTGATGACTCCCCTGTTTCCTTTGGATTCTTCCTCTGGTCATAATTACGAACAAGCCGACATAAAAACCTCGATTTCACAAGACAAAAAACATGATCAGTACCAAACCGAATGCATATGCGTATAGGTTTTTCTTTTTTTCAAACTAATCTTTAAAAGTGCCAGCAAACCTCATTTTTATTTGACTTCTGTGCACCTGAGACAGAAAGCAGAACCCAACTATGTGTGAAAAACTTTGTGTTACATTTCACAGAGAGAGAAAGAGATTGAATATTTATTTAATAAAGCTAGACCTTCGTTAACCACATGCTGAGTCTTCTTGGGTTGTTTTCTTTCATGTTTGTTTCTTTAATCATTGAAATATATAAATGTGATTACTCATAGCTTAATTATTGATTCTCTAAGTAACTAATTTATTCATGTACAATTAAATTACTAGTTAAAGTTTCAATACTGGGATTTTGAGAATAAGTACTGTACATGTTTTTTAATACTTACAGATTTTTTGTTCAAGCAAAATGACTTACACCTTTAGACTGATCTTGAGAGATTCAAAACACATACTTTCTGTGTGAAAGTCTTGTACTTTACCACTTTTGCAAAGTTCAAGTTCGCAAATCATTGCCTTGATGGCGGCATAATTATACCGTATCACATTCCACCACCATGTGATTTGAGATCAGCTTCCTCTGAAACCTTCTTGTTTACACTTCCACACCAGCAAAGCATACTGGGAGCTCACTTCTGCTCTCCAGCCAGTGACCCCTGACTAGACTGAGCAGGTAAAGCCTGAACATTTGAATTAAGACTGACAAGCAGAACAAATTGCTTCGGAAATGAAAGAAATATTACCAACAGATGTTTATTTAACAGGTTTAAGAGCCCCTTTTTTTTTACGTTCCACAGGTGGCTCTTATGAAAAGTGAACCAAGAATGAACCATGAAACATGAGTTTGACATGGAACTACTAATCAACGCCACAGACAGGAGACAGATGGGAAGCAAATCACTCTCTGCAGGATAACAAATAGAGGAAAGTGTGCAAAATTTCTATCGTGTCAGAAGCTGTGAGGGAATCTGTTAAATTTAGATACACCACAAGATTTAACTTTTTTTTTTAAACCACTAAAGGTAATACGTAAATATCGAATGTAACAATTTTTAATAACCGTACAGTATTTTTTTAAATAAATGAACAGTTAGAAATATTAGGACATACATGAAGGCTATGAGTTTTAACCTGAATAAGTGCCTTCATTTATAAATCTGAGGTTTTTAATAAAGTATTTCTTGAAGTATTGTTCTGCTTAATTTAAATGACTTTAATGCCACAACTATCAAAAATCTAATCAGCCTTAGTTTTGTGTTGGTTTTTTTCTACAAAATTTATTGAAATGATGTAAAAAAAAAAATTTTTTAAATCAACAGATTTACCAAATAATAGAGGGATATTCCATCTAATATAAATGGATGGATGAGCGAAACTAATACTAAAGCAGACTAAGCACTAGGCACTGTAACGCTATAGCAATGGTGTCTTTTATTGATCATTTATTGAGAGTACTTTGTTGTTTTCTCTTATGTACGGATTACCGAGACGAAATATATGTTTTATTCTGGGTTCAGGCCAAAGTGTCACTCTCTAAATTTTGGTCTGGTTTAAAATAAATCTGCAGCAGCTGCTTCTTCTTTTCATCTATCTATCTATCTATCTATCTATCTATCTATCTATCTATCTATCTATCTATCTATCTATCTATCTATCTATCTATCTATCTATCTATCTATCTATCTATCTATCTATCTATCTATCTATCTATCTACACCACTGTGTTCACTTTCAGGGCTGAGGAGCAGGTCGGGCTCCCTGTCAGGCAGAGGGTAGTAACTAGTTACATTTACTCAGTTACTTTTACTTGAGTAACTTTTTTGGGGGAAAATACTTCTAGATGTAGCTTTACTTCTAATTAAGTTATAGTATTATTGAGGTAATGATACTCTTAGTTGAGTAAAGTTTCTGGCCATCCATCCATCCACATCAGATCGACTTCAGCTAGCTCTTTTTAGGTTTTATGTACAGTTTGTGGTAAAGTGAGACATTTTGTTTGCACACCATCCTCACTGTTCATTGTACATTCAAGTTAATGCACAGTAAATGGATATGTGTTGTCACCGGAAGTACTTTTCACTGTTCTAACACATGAATGTTACCTTCTGTCATTTTTTGTGTCAGTAGCTTTATGTTGTGAAAAATAGATTCGGAAATATTTGCCTCTTTCACCTGAATTTGGTATTTTGTATTGATGTTTCTTACTTTGACAAAAAAATAATCTTTTTAATTTAATTTTGTTAAAATACCTGAATTTGCACATAACTTAAAAAAAATATTCTCTCTGATTACATTATTTTCACAAATTAAATCAAATGTTATGATTAAATATATTTACTCTGTTCTTGAGAAGCATTTTTACCAAATGCCTTTTTTCTTTTTCTTATTTGATCACTATTTTTCACTCCACATTCATCAAGTTTATTTGTATAGCACATTTTAGCAACAAGGCTTTACGTGATAAAAAAAAACATAACTCACTAAAGAAAACAAAAATGTTACATTACAGTGGCAAAATAAAGAGAAGTAACAAAATGCTGCAATCCAGACTAGAATTAAAGCTGTTCCAGTTGTTATAAATCAAATGCAGCTCTAAACAAATGGGGTTTTAGCGTTGATGTACAGGAACTCAGTGTTTCAGCAGTTTTGCAGTTTTCTGGAAGTTTGATCCAGATTAGAGGAGCATAACAACTAAAAGCTGCTTCTCCATGCAGATTAGACTAGAACCAGAAGACCCGAGTGTTCTGGAAAGTTGGTACAACAACAGATCTTAATGTAATTAGGAGCTAAGCCATTCAGTGATTTATACAGTGGGGCAAAAAAAGCCACAGATTGTGCAAGTTTTCCCACTTAAAAAGAGGAGCGGGGTCAGTAATTTTCATCATAGGTACACTTCAACTGTGAGAGACAGAATGTGAAAAAAAATCCAAGAAATCACATTGAATGCTTTTCAAAGGATTTATTTGTATAATGGTGCAGAAAATAAGTATTTTAGCCCCTACAACCAAGCAAGAATTCAGGCCTTCACAGACCTGTTACTGCTTTTTAAGAAGCTCTTCTATCATCCACTATCTGCCTGTAATAATGGCACCTGTTTGAACTCAAAAGTTTTCTTCGGGTGATAGACCTTGTTATTGACTTTATGTCTCTGGAGGTTCAGGTCGGAGTCCATTACCACAACTAGGTTAAGTGAAAATAGATTCAAGTGTAGCTACTCTTACTTGTTTCCAAGCTACTCTAACCATCTCTGCTGCCAGGTGACAGCAGCCTGACTTGTGTTCGTTTTGTCAGATCCTTCGGCATTCCCGAAAGCACCGTCACCGTGTCTGGGACCGCGGAGCTTCAAGAGCACGGAGTCCTTTATTCTGCGGAGGAACGGATTCATCAGACCTGTGGAGAATAAAGGTCAAAGAGCGAGGAGAGCGTTGCAGCAAACGTGACACACCACTCCTCTGCCTGCAGGCTACGGTGATCTCTGAGCTGCTGGTTTCTAACTTTAATCTATCAGAGCTCCTGGCAGGGATGATAATTGGGAGCGCAGTCATGCCAGAAACAAGATTTTTCTTGCTTGGGTGTAGCTGTTGGCTACCAACGTGAATGCCAAAGGCCTGTTATCACAAACACATATAATCTGTTACTGAGGCAAGCAAAGGTGAAGCACTCTCTGTTTCAATGCACTGTTATGTACAAGTAAAGGTACATTTCAAATAATGAAAATGTCTCAGCGCTATGAACCGCTACTAGGCAAACACAAATGTACCGATTTCAGAAGCAGTGAGTAGATTTACCTACAAGTTTCATCTGCCTGGAAGTATTGTCAACATTTTGGATCAACTTGGCTATAGTCCAGAAAACGAATCTGTTAAAATATCAAGTTAAAAATTTGGGCATTGGCCAGGAGGTCTCCCAAACTCAAAGACTTGAAACTCATCACCAAAGTTGAGCCATTAAAATGCGAGTAGCTAATTTGATGAAGGGTTTGATCGATGTAATGCCAGTAAAGATCTATCAATTGATTATTGACAAAGGTATAAATTGCTTCTTGATATGCCCTTTCTATTTTAAAAAGTAAATAAAACCAAAAATTACTTTTTTTCCCCTTGAAATGATACTCCTTTTAAAATGTTGCATTGCCTTTTGATAGATCAGAAACAAACTTCTTGGTTGAATTAAAATAAACTAATCTAAACCTGCCTGGGATATGAGTAATTTTGGGGGTTTATATTAAATATAAACACACAGGGTGTGTTCCGACTACAGGGGGATCACACTTCTGAGCCTCCCTGGTAAGGTCTATTAAGGGGTTCTGGAGAGGAGCGTCCGACGGATAGTCGAACCTTGGATCCAGGAGGAACAATGCGGTTTTCGTCCTGGCCGTGGAACACTGGACCAGCTCTACACCCTCAGCAGGGTCCTGGAGGGTGCGTGGGAGTTCGCCCAACCGGTCTACATGTGTTTTGTGGACTTGGAGAAGGCGTTCGACCGTGTCCCTCGGGGGGCCCTGTGGGGGGTGCTCCGGGAGTATGGGGTACCGGGCCCCTTGATACGGGCTGTTAGGTCCCTGTACGACCGGTGCCAGAGTTTGGTTCGTATTGCCGGCAGTAAGTCGGGCTTGTTTCCAGTGAGAGTTGGACTCCGCCAAGGTTGCCCTTTGTCACCGATCCTGTTCCTAACTTTTATGGACAGGATCTCTAGGCGCAGCCAAGGCGTTGAGGGGATCCGTTTTGGTGGCCTCAGGATCGGGTCTCTGCTTTTTGCAGATGACGTGGTCCTGTTGGCTTCATCGGAGCGTGATCTACAGCTTTCGCTGGAGCGGTTCGCAGCCGAGTGTGAAGCGGCTGGGATGAGAATCAGCACCTCCAAATCCGAGGCCATGGTCTTGAGCCGGAAAAGGGTGGGGTGCCTCCTCGGGGTCGGGGTCGGGGTCCTTCCCCAAGTGGAGGATTTAAGTATCTGGGGGTCTTGTTCACGAATGAGGGAAAAATGGAGTGGGAGATCGATAGACGGATTTGTGGGGCATCTGCAGTTATGCGGGCGCTTTACCGGTCTGTCGTGGTGAAGAGAGAGCTGAGCCGAAAGGCGAAGCTCTTGATTTACCGGTCGATCTACGTTCATACCCTCATCTATGGTCACGAACTCTGGGTGGTGACCGAAAGAACGAGATCACGGATACAAGCGGCTGAAATGAGTTTCCTCCGCAGAGTGTCTGGGCTCTCCCTTAGAGATAGGGTGAGAAGCTCAGTCATCCGGAGGGGGCTCAGAGTAGAGCCGCTGCTTCTCCACATCGAGAGGAGTCAGTTGAGGTGGCTCGGGCATCTGGTCAGGATGCCTCCTGGACGCCTCCCTGGTGAGGTGTTTCAGGCACGTCTCACCGGGAGGAGGCCCAGGGGAAGGCCCAGGACAGGCTGGAGGGACTATGTTTCTTGGCTGGCCTGGGAACGCCTTGGGGTTCCTCCCGAGGAGCTGGAACAAGTGGCTGGGGAGAGGGAAGTCTGGGTCTCTTTGCTTAGGCTGCTGCCCCCGCGACCCGACCCCGGATAAGCAGAAGAAAATGGATGGATGGATATTAAATATTACGGTCAAAATTCTCTGACGTAATAAAAAGAATAAGCCTGAAATCTAATAAGCCAGCAAATACGTTTTGAAGCTCATGGTACCAAATATTCAGCCATTTAACAGCAAGTTGTAAATATAACAGTCGACAAGCGCAGTAAAAAGTATTTACCCACTTACAGATCACTTCTGTTTTTGCTTTTTTTTGTAACACTAAAAAGTTTCAGATCATCAAACTCATTTATAATATGCGACAGCATAACCCTAAATGAGTGGAAAGGTTAGTTTTTAAATATTATTCGATTTACTAAGCAAAAAGAAATTATCTAGATCAACCTGGACCTTTGTGAAAATATCATTACTCATCTTGTTAAATATTACTACTAATAATAATAAATTAACTGTGATTAACCACTTTTCTTTTATTTCACAATCACTTAAATCCTAATAAAATGCAGTGATGTTGGTTGTAACAGGACTAAACGGTAAAAAAGTTCTTGCAAAGTGCGGTGATCGTGTTTTTATGTGCAGTCTGGTTCTTTCAAATATTTGGAGCAAATTGATAACAAATCCAGACTCTGTGAAGTAAATTTAATAATAATGATTAAAATTTGGGTCAGAAAAGGTATTTTATGTTCAGGTTTTATAAATCAGACACCTCAGAAAGCCATGAAGTAACTTCATTAATTTATTTACTTACAGACTGCAACGGGACGGGCGCTAGGACCATGGGGAGGGTCCCTGTGAGGGTAAAAACCCACTTGTGCTCAGAGCAGAGTGGGTAGATGCGACTCTGATTGAGCTGTGCAAGCTGCAGTGGAGCTCCGCACATTCACTGCGCACCTGGCGCTTTATTTGCGCTCAGACGTGAAGAGAAAGCGAGAGTTATCTCTCCCCACCTAAAGACAGAAAGAGAAAGAGCAGGAAGATAAAAAGAGAAAGAAGAAGAAGAAGAGGAGGAGGAGGGGAGCTACCTGCCTGCAGAGAAAATGAGGGAACCCTGGAGAAATTGTCCTGATGGGGAGAAAAACCTGACTGGGATGTAAACACGGATCAACAGCCTCTAATCTGGTGGTAAGACTCAAAATCAAATCATTTACTTATAAACAAAATCATCTTCAATGTTATTTTTATTTATTTATTGTTAAAAACAACTTCATGCATGAAAAACGTACAGATTATTTAGCATTTATAGTCCGGCTGAGCTGCACAAACATTCCTCGGGATATTAAATTGCTTTTACATATTTCCAACAGAGGAAAGCAGCATGTTTAATAATTTCAACACTTTTTCATCTTTAAATCACAGTTTCTGTGACACACGTTTAACACAGCGCCACTTTTATGTTGTTTTTTTGTGTGTCTTTTATGAAAACCTTTCAAAACTGCATCTGCATCTTAAAAACCATCGAGAGACACTTTTTATTCCCCCCATCTGTCATTCAAAGACCAAAAACGTGTTGCAGACAGAAAGACTTCAGTTTCTAACCTGTTGCATCCTTAAAAGCCTTATTAACAGTGTCACCTTTCTGGAGAAGGTTAAAGGTCACATAGTCTGGACAAAGAGAAAATCTGCACACATTGTTCTTGGGTTGTGTGTGGCAGCTGAAAGGTGTGTGGACGTGCCCCACCCTGTCTTGTTTTAGGGAGTAATGATCTGTGTTGCCGCCCTGCCTCGACTTGCTGCCTTTTACTTTTCTACACACCTGCTGTTAGTCATGCCATGAGGGGATCGAGTGTCTTCTTTTCTTTTCTCTCTCTCTCTCTGTTAATCTGCGCTGAAAGCCTCGCCGTTAATGAATGGCATCCCTTTTACCCCTGAATACCTGCTCGGCTCTTTGTTACAGACCTTTTTTGGGGGTTTTTTTGGTTTTTTTCTCCCCCTGGAATTTGTTCATTACTTGTTGAGCCAAAACAGACATTAAAACGCTTGTTTGCTTCCACCGGGGGTGAAATCCTATTATCCTGGTAATCTATATTGTGGGAACAAAAGGGGTCATTGTTGTTGTCTCGCCACTCCAAGTTCAGACCTGGATTGCAACACTCAACTGTGCGAGCTGCACCCACTTGCAGAGGTTTCAGTTCAACTTATTCACATTTTGTCACGTTGCAATAAAAAAAAAAAAGATCTATACATTTATTTTATTGGGATCGATCGCAGCTTTTAGTTTATGCCTCTACCAGCTTTGCACATTTACAGACTTTAATATTTTCGCCCGTTTATCTCAGATTTGATGGGGAGTGTCTGCGAATATTAGGGTTTTTTTTAATCCTACCTTAGGCTTTCCAAGTAGATGTAGATCTGGACTTTGAGTAGACGATTCGTGAATTTGCCGTTTCTTTGCTGCTCCAACACTGAATCACCTCTTCAGCATTTCATCAGGCCCTTCCAGAGGTCCTTCGTTTGATTCAGTGTTGTTGGGACAGGAATTAAAGCTGCAGACGAACTGGTGCAGGTGCAACGTCCCTGTCGCAGCATGATGCTGCCACCACCACCGCCATGTTTCACAGTGGTGTGGCTTTGGCTCGCGGGCTAAAACGTTACTCTCCTCCTCATGTGTTTGCGTGAAGCATTAAACAGGAGATCGCATTACTTTCTATCAACAATGGCTTTTTTTTTTTTTGTGCCGCTCTTCCATAAAGATCAGATTGCCGAAGTAAAAGTCAGTAGATTATCTCTCCTGAGCTGTGAACTTGTGCAGCTCCTCCAGAGTTGCCAGCAGCATCAGCCGTTTTAGACGGACGTTGACGTTCCTGCAGCTTTGTAGTTGAGTTTATTTTCAGACGGTGATTTTTTTTTTTTTTTACTAATCCAGACTTGGTGTGTTCCTAAGCCATTATAATGTTCTCCCCACGGCATGATGCTGCCACCAACAGAGCAGCTTTATTTATGCAGCGGACCCCCACCTGTGTGTGGTTTCGAATTCATGGATTCATCTTTTTTTCGTAACTCCCAATTTTTTTTACAGAAAACCTGCCTGTTTGTGGGGGTTTTCCGTAGCGCATTTCTAAACTACTTAAGAAAATCAATGCAGCTCGGGAAGCTAAACTATCTAACCCCAATACTACTTGACACGCTACGGCCATTCATTTTCCTTGGCGCTGATTGGCTGTAACCCCAAAGACCGTAGATGTTGGCTTCTGCGGTAGTGCTAAAACAGTTTCCACTGTGGATTAATGTGTGTTGGGTGTTTGGCCAATTAAAATAGCCAGTTATTCATAATCATAATTCATAATTATTCATAATAATTGCAATTAATGGATTTTATTACGTGTTATCCAAGGTAAAGCGGTTTAAAACCAAATGCACGCCTCAGCGTGTATCACTATCACATGAAATTTGCATTTTTTTTTCATTGAAGTTTGTGGTCGCGAACTCACAAATTGTCGACATATGCTGTGACACGTTGTTTTTCCTTCCACTCAACTTTCCATTGACCTACTTTAAAACAACCAGCTTCTGTAGCTGTTACCTTTTTAAAATTGAATCGCTTTCTGTGGAGCTAGAATTTACTTGTTGCTGCTGTTTTCCTCAAACGTCACATGATTGTTTTGTGCATCTTTTCAGTGTTTTTTCCACGATGACGCCGCGAGAGTTCACCACCTTAACTCAGCTGCTACTGCTCCTGCAACACATGCTCCCTCCTACCCTGTCTCTCCTCCAGCCTCCTACTCCTCATCATCATCATCAACCCGTGCACGTGCCCAAACTGGTCCCGCACGCGCCGACGCCTCTGACCCGCTCCCGCTTCAGCGCCGAGGCCCAGCTGGACTTCACCACCCGCTGCAACTCCAGCTGCTTCCACGGAGGAGAGCCGAGGGAGCAGCTGACGGACAGACTGGCCTTCGAGACGCTGTACGCAGACGGCGTCCGCACCCTCACTACGGTGGAGGTGGAGGATGACGGCGACGCTCCTCGCCCGCCTGCCTGGAGACGGACGAGGGTGACGCGAAGGCGGACGAAGAGGCAGATCTACGGAGCAGACGGGCGTTTCAACATCCAAGGCGACGACTTCCTGATGGATTATCCTTTCTCCACAGCCGTGCGCATCTCCACCGGATGCACGGGCGTCCTCGTGTCTCAGCGGCACGTCCTCTCCGCCGCCCACTGCGTGCATGACGGGAAGGATTACGTCCACGGGGCGCGGAGGCTCAGGGTGGGCTTCCTGATCCCTCCGTCCGTCAATGGCACCAAAACCGGACCGGTTCCCGACAAGAAGCCTCTGGTCCGCTGGGTGCGGGTGAAGCGTACCCGGGTACCAAAGGGCTGGATCCAGGGGCCCCGTGAGGTCAGCATGGACTTTGACTACGCCCTGCTGGAGCTGCGCTGGCCTCACCGGCGTCCCTTCATGCGCCTCTCCGTCGCTCCCTCCTCGGACGACCTGGCGGGGAATCGCATCCACTTCTCCGGGTTCGACAGCGACCGTCCGGGGGAGCTGGTGTACCGGTTCTGCCCGGTGGAGGAAGAGTCCAGCGACCTGATATACCAGCACTGTGACGCCCGGCCCGGGGCCAGCGGCTCCGGGGTGTACGGCCGGGTGTGGGACAACGCTTTGGCGCGCTGGGAAAGGAAGGTGATTGGGATTTTCTCTGGACACCAGTGGCTGGAGATAGACGGGGAGAACAGGGACTACAACGTGGCTGTTCGCATCACGCCTCTGAAATTCGCCCAGATCTGTTACTGGGTGCATGGGAACCGGCTGGACTGCTCTCAGGAATGAAAAGGAGCACAAAGTGACTTAAAATAATACAGAGTCAAATGTCCTGTTAGCTGCTTCTGCAAACATCTGAGTGAAACAGACATGTTTCCGTTTAGATCAGTGAAAGGCAATTTTATTTGTATATCACACTTTCAACAACAAGGTAATTTATATGATTAAGTGGTATAATAAAAATAGCAGTAAAACACAGATAAAGCATTTAAAGTAAAAACAGCAATAAAGCAAGAAGCAAAACATGATACATCAAAGCATTACTCAAAGGCAGCTCTAAACAGACACGTTTTTAGTTGTGATTTTAAAAAGAACTCAGTGTTTCAGCAGCTTTGCAGTTGTCTGGAAGTTTGTTCCAGATTAGAGGAGCATAGAAACTGAAAGCTGCTTCTCCATGTTTGGTTCTGATTCTAGGGATGAATTAAATAAAATATACTTTTGTCTCCATTTTCCACATTTCCCTCTCCTGTATTTAATTAGCTTTCTTCAACCTTTTGCATCCGTTAAATATATCTGCCGGTGAGATCACAGCTTTCTTTTGTTTTTAATGTCAATGTTTCCACGATAATAAAGCTGAAGCTCCCAAAGAAGGAAAACCACTTTCTTCTGGTGCACCAGCACTCCCACTGTCGATTACTGTAATCTACTGAGGATAAATTATAATCCTCCATGCCCTTTCATCTGCATCATGCTTTGGTGATTTTTGGCAATCCTCCATTTATAACACACAGCTCCTTCTCCCTCCTGCACGCAACTGAAAGGTGAATAATAAAACCTGCATTTTAGCACCGCAGCTGACACTTTAAACTTCTCATAGTTGACTGGAGACAGGATGTTAATTCTATTTTTTGTGAGAAATGCTTGATATATTTTAATAAACAGAGATTTAAGTGCGAATTTGAAGTCTGATTTTTGTTTGTCTTTATATAGCGGGGTTACATTGCCCCCGTGTGGTCATGATAAGTACTGCAGCTCTCAAATATGTACTGAGCATCACATGAAATAAAATCCTGCCCTCTCAGTGGCGGTCCTAAACCAAACTTACTTAAGGAACAATAGAATGAAACAAAAATGGTTCCACGTTTCATCGTTTAATATACTTTGTGAGCCAAAGAGCCTCTTGCAGCTGCGGACCTGCAGGTCGCAGATGACTATGATCCTATCCCAACATGGCTGAAGCTAAACAAGCAACGCAGTAATGTTTTATTCATTGCTAAAGTAAAACAGTGAAGCTAAAAACTACATTGTACGAGTTACAGGGCCAAGACGAGTTCTACAGAAGCACTGGCCCCTGTTGGCCCCCCATCCAGAACCGTCCATGGTCTGTCAGGCGTGATAAGATGGTGTTTCCTAATGCAGAGGACCAACTTATCATTCATGACACAATTTCATACTTTACCAACGATGGATGGATGGCTACGCTGATGGATGTACAAACATGAACAGATCAGATGAATGAATGAACGGGAGGATAGATTTATGGACTGACGGAAAGACAACAGGCAAAGCACATGTATAAATGGATGAAATAAGGGAGATTTATGAATTGATGGACAAATGGATGAATGAATAGGATATGTATAAATGGATGGGAGGACAAACAAATTTAGTTTGCTTGCGAATGTGTGGGCTACAGGCTTAGACTGCTGGAGGACACAAACTGACCATGTTTTCCTTACTTTGCTACTTTTCTCTTCTACTACTCTCCAATTTGCATTATTTGCTGTTATTTCGACTGTTAACTTTGTTTTTTCTCTGTGTTTTTCTCTCCATAGAAGGTACACCTGGTCTGGCGTTATGCTCAGCTGTGATGCCTTGTTGGGAGGAGGAGGGGCATCGACTGGGATGATGCTCCCAGTAACTGATTGTCCTCCATGTCCTGTTATCAACTTTTTCTTTCTTTAATAATGAAAGTTCTCTTATATCAGATCTTGTTCTTTCTGTGTCTCTGCTCTGTATTCTCAAACCCCCAGACGGTCGTAGCAGATGTCCGCTCGTACTGAGCCTGGTTCTGGTTCTGCTGGAGGTTTGTTCCTGTTAAAGGGGAGTTTTTCCTCTCCACTGTCGCCACATGCTTGCTCAGTACGACGGATTGCTGGGAAGTGAACGACAAAACGCAGGCGACTGTCTGCTGTCGCCACATGTTTGTCCAGGAGGGGTGAACGCTGCAAGTCGATGACTCAAAGCCATCTGCTGGGTTTACTTAGAAAACTTTTAAGCTGATTGGAACGCGTGCACGATTGAATTTAAACTACTTGTAAAGTGCCTTGAGATGACCTGTGATGTGAATTGGCTTCATATAAAGTTAATTCTCTCCGAGTGAAAAAAACGGCACTGTTAGGTCATCTCAGTGGTTCCACAAAACTTTCCAGCTTTCGACCAGCATAATAAAAATGTAAGAGGGTCGTGACCCGACTCTTGGTCTAGCATACAAACATTTTTACCGTGTCAGGTAAATAGTGGTAAACAATCAGCATCCACAGGCAATATATTGGCCAATATCGTGCTTTCATTTATTTGTTAAAATCTTTTACTGCATTTCTACAATGCAGATGCTTTCTCGTCACTTTTTGGCATTTAGGTTCGTTTCTGAAGAGGACATCATGACCCTAGACTCTTGAGAGGTGGGTAGTAACTAGTTACATTTACTTGTGTAACTTTTGGGAAAAAAATGTACTTTTGAGTAGTTTTAATAAACCGTACTTTTTACTTGTGTAATATTAAGTATCACTACTCTCGAGTACAATTTCTAGATGCTCTACCTACTGTGAGTAAATCAACTGAATGAAGAACAAATACGTTTTAATAAAAACACAAGGCACACACAACTAGTTTATTAAAGGAGACCACCTGTTTCTACACAAGCAACGTCATTTTTTATCCGTTGAGCTTGTTGCATTTTGAGGTTCAGTGAATATACACTACCGTTCAAAAGTTTGGGGTCACATTGAAATGTCCTTATTTTTGAAGGAAAAGCACTGTACTTTTCAATGAAGATAACTTTAAACTAGTCTTAACTTTAAAGAAATACACTCTATACATTGCTAATGTGGTAAATGACTATTCTAGCTGCAAATGTCTGGTTTTTGGTGCAATATCTACATAGGTGTATAGAGGCCCATTTCCAGCAACTATCACTCCAGTGTTCTAATGGTACAATGTGTTTGCTCATTGGCTCAGAAGGCTAATTGATGATTAGAAAACCCTTGTGCAATCATGTTCACACATCTGAAAACAGTTTAGCTTGGTACAGAAGCTACAAAACTGACCTTCCTTTGAGCAGATTGAGTTTCTGGAGCATCACATTTTTGGGGTCAATTAAACGCTCAAAATGGCCAGAAAAAGAGAACTTTCATCTGAAACTCGACAGTCTATTCTTGTTCTTAGAAATGAAGGCTATTCCATGCGAGAAATTGCTAAGAAATTTAAGATTTCCTACAACGGTGTGTACTACTCCCTTCAGAGGACAGCACAAACAGGCTCTAACCAGAGTAGAAAAAGAAGCGGGAGGCCGCGTTGCACAACTGAGCAAGAAGATAAGTACATTAGAGTCTCTAGTTTGAGAAACAGACGCCTCACAGGTCCCCAACTGGCATCTTCATTAAATAGTACCCGCAAAACACCAGTGTCAACATCTACAGTGAAGAGGCGGCTGCTGGATTCTGGGCTTCAGGGCAGAGTGGCAAAGAAAAAGCCATATCTGAGACTGGCCAATAAAAGAAAAAGATTAAGATGGGCAAAAGAACACAGACATTGGACAGAGGAAGACTGGAAAAAAGGTGTTGTGGATGGATGAATCCAAGTTTGAGGTGTTTGGATCACAAAGAAGAACGTTTGTGAGACGCAGAACAACTGAAAAGATGCTGGAAGAATGCCTGACGCCATCTGTTAAGCATGGTGGAGGTAATGTGATGGTCTGGGGTTGCTTTGGTGCTGGTAAGGTGGGAGATTTGTACAGGGTAAAAGGGATTCTGAATAAGGAAGGCTATCACTCCATTTTGCAACGCCATGCCATACCCAGTGGACAGCGCTTCATTGGAGCCAATTTCATCCTACAACAGGACAATGACCCAAAACACACCTCCAAATTGTGCAAGAACTATTTAGAGAAGAAGCAGGCAGCTGGTATTCTATCGGTAATGGAGTGGCCAGCGCAGTCACCAGATTTGAACCCCATTGAGCTGTTGTGGGAGCAGCTTGGTACGCAAGAAGTGCCCATCCAACCAATCCAAATTGTGGGAGCTGCTTCTAGAAGCGTGGGGTGCAATTTCTCCAGATTACCTCAACAAATTAACAGCTAGAATGCCAAAGGTCTGCAATGCTGTAATTGCTGCAAATGGAGGATTCTTTGATGAAGGCAAGGTTTGATGTAAAAAAAAATCCTATTTCAAATACAAATCATTATTTCTAACCTTGTCAATGTCTTGACTCTATTTTCTATTCATTTCACAACGTATGGTGGTGAATAAGTGTGACTTTTCATGGAAAACAAAATTGTTTGGGTGACCCCAAACTTTTGAACGGTAGTGTACAGTAAACACCATGAATTGTCATTGGAAGTACTTTTTACCTTCTTCCATGATATGTATACTTTACCTACACCAAGTATTGGCATTATATCGAAAAACAAAGACTTGGAAACGTTTGTCTGCTCAAAATGTAATTTTGTAATTATGTTTTTTCAAATACCAGAATTTGCCCATAACTTACATTTTATTTTGTCTGACATTTTGAAAATATAAAATCAGATTGTAACTCTGTACTCAAGTTGCCTTTTTTTTAACCAAGTATTTTTCACTCAAGTAACTTGTTGGATGGCTACTTTTCACTTTTAGAGTAAAAACATATTTTTTAAGAAGTACTGCTACTCTGAGTACAACTTTTGGGTACTCTGTCCACCTCTGCTCTTGACCCCCAACTTTGAGAACTACTGGGTTATTTGGTCTTTTCCTAAAAACAAAAACCAAACCTTTTGGTTCCTGCTTACCCTGCTTCTCGCTCAGACAGATTTATGAACTGATCAAATGATGGATAGACATACAGAGGTATAATAGATGGATAACCAAACAGATTGATAGATGAATGGACCAATGACTGGATGGATTGGGAATACAAATACTTTTCTCCATACATGGAAAACATTTAAATTCCCACCAACATAGAAACCCTGTTAATGTGACGGCTGCTCCACATGAATTAACATTTGAGTAATTTTTGATAATGTACTGTAGATAGAACATTTATGAATCCTCTAAAGGAAAAAAAAAATTTAATCCAGTTTAAAAAAGGAATAAAACTAAAATAAAAAGAGCAGAAGTCAGTAGTTTAGTGCTTTTATTAGAGATAAGGAGACGATACAAAACATCCACCCTTCAGTTTTCAGTCGACACAAACTACTCGTCCTTCATGTACGCGCCGCTCCCCATCAGACCATCAACGCCACAAAGTTGGTTTTTTTTTTTAAACGAGGAAACCTTTGCTTTTAACAAGTACGAGGAATGTTATATGCTCACTACATCGAACGCGGAGTTCTCCCGACACAACAGGAAATGAAAAGGAATCCCTCAGGTTTTCGGAAATGCATGTTCAACAAAAAACAACGATGGAATGACAAAAACAAAATATATTTAACCGTGTTCCCACACGTCTTGTGCAAACAAGAGTGAATTAGTTCATTCTACACCTAGTGTCAACTACACACGAAACTTAACTTGGAGTTTGGCAAAAAGAAAAGAAAAAAAAAGTTGGAATATTTTTGTCTGTTATGATTCGATGGCTTGAAAACTAAAAGTTTGTCATCCGTCTCTTACTCTGAAATATTTCAAGTGGAACCTGGAAAGAACAAAACCCTGTCCTTAAATGTGAATAAGTGCATTTAAATGTCATCATCCTTCATCATTAGTATCTTAAGGTGTGTTTTGTTCATAATCCTTATGTTGCATGAACTGGAACAACAGTCTGCCTGTTTTTTTGTTTGTTTTTTGTCACTTGACCCCCAAACCCACCCTCTTTAGCCCTCCCCAGAAGTTTCACAAATGATGCTGGTTCTGCCTTTGCCCCCTTTTCTCCACACCCAACTGGAATGAACAGCTAAACCCAACAGATGTGTCTGAGAGGCTTCGATCGAAGCCGGAGGAGGAGGAGGATGAGGAAGACAGTCATTTATATAGGAGATCCTTCCAGGGTGACTACTGATGACCCGCCGAGCTTCTCCGCCAGGGTGTGTCGGTCTTTGAGGTCTTCCAAACCGTTCACCTGCCACTCGTGCTTGATGCCTGGAACCCAAAAAATTAAAAGAAAAAAAAAAAAAAAAAAAAAAAAAAAGTCAACAAACAGGGCTAATATTAAATAAGAGGGCGTTTCAGCACTGATGACTCACATCAGTACCTTCGATTATTCAAAAATTCATTGGTGCATTTGTGTTTATCTGTTTAATAAAAAAATTCAGGACCCCCCTCAACAGAGCGTGCTTTGATGAACTTTTGAGTTTAATAAAAACACTGCATAAAACGACGACATTTCCTCACAGTCTGATATTTAAAGGTTGAATATGGAACCCGAACACCAGAGCGACATCTAGTGGGCGCAGGTGGTAGCTGCAACAACGGAATGAGGTTTCCAGCTTGTCGGGATGCCAGGTTTGCTGACCAGCCGGAACCATGTCTAGTGACAAATGGTACAGGGTAAGGACTAATTTAAACTGATAAGTGTATTTTACAGCAGTATTTAACGTTAGCCTTTCTATCCGTTATCTATTAGATGCATGCGATTTCTGATTTCACTTACACCCCCCGGTCGCCGGTCGGAGCTACGGTTATACCCCCCCCCCCCACCATTTTCCCCAGTGCCTCGCTGTGCCAAACAGACTATTCTATCAGGCAACCCGCAATGACGCCCTCTATTGGCTGGTAAATGTAAATATAATGCCAACGTCGTGCCCGTCGACATTTTATTTAATTTTAATTCTAATATAATTTTGTAAGGAAATGGTGTACTTTCATTCTGCACCCCTCTAAATGCAACCTGGAAGTATTACTTTTTTTTTAAAATATAGCTTTTTATTAAATTGTTCCATATTCAACCTTTAAGCCAGACTAAACTTTTACTGTTTCAGGCCGGTGTTACTGCTGTACACCAGTATATCGAGCAATAGACGTTTCCTTTACATGTTTTTTTTTTTTACTTCTATGGGACAACGCTCTGATCCGACCCGGCTTTCATGGGAGCGGCTCGAGCCGAGTGTGAAGAAGTCGGGATGAAAATCAGCACCTCCAAATCCGAGAGGCCTTGGTCCGGAAAAGGGTAGAGTTGCTTTTGGTGCAAAGTCCTAAATGGGAATAATCCTGCAATTCCTTCATTTTCTGTTGGATTTGAAACCATTAAAACGCTTTATTTTTTTTTTAAACAACCACATTTTAGTGTTCTAGGCCTTTGAAAAACACGGGGAGGTCTGAAGGATCTTGACTGATCCAAAGAAAAGCGCGTCAGTCAATAGTTCTAATCACTTATTTTAAACATAACAGACCAACAAAACCATGCAATTAATAGTGGCTCCATGTAGGAAATGTGTTAAACGGAGCAAAACCCCACTTCCATCTTGTGCAGCATCTGGTTTCTGCAGGTATTTTTAACCCAGCGCTGCAGAACATCCTGGATTGTAATCACCATCATTGCAATATTAATGAGAGTTATATCGCAACCGTAAAGTACATGGTAGGGCTGGGAAATATACAGAATTTTTCTGTTTATGAAGATTGAATTTTTGGAATATTGAGAAGAAGAAAATTCCACAAATGCACAAAAGGCCACTAAAAGGCCTTGTTTTACAACGTGTATTTATTTAGACTTTTAATTCAGGTCAACTCCAAGAAGGGATAAATGAAATGAAAGAAAGTTAAAATATAAAAAAAAAAATTTCTGTCATTTGTATTTTTTTTTTAAACAGAAAGGGAGATTTAAAAAAAATATTTAGATCAAAAATAAAACTTGGCATAATAATTTTTCTTTTTAAGATTTTATTTTCCATTCATATCGCCCAGCCATAACGTACTTACATTTTTACGAAACAGCAGTAAATTGACGGATGACATGTTCAGCGTTTGAAAATAAATCTTAAACTCAAAAATAACCTACCAGGGAATGTTAAATATTGACAAAAATAGTGATCGTTTTATAAATCTATAGACAGAAATAACAAATATTATCATGACAGACCCCCACATCGCCCAGCCCTAGAGCATGGATGAAATATTTGGTAGGATGTTAAAATTCTGCATGATAATAGTGTACATTTGCCTGCTGGATGACTTTTCAGTCTTTGATGACCATTGGCGTATCAATGTTTTCTTACGTCCCTATTGCGTAAATAACTTTGCTCGGCTGCTCACCTTCAAACTTCCTCTTGATGGCGTCTTTTGAGCTAGCATAGATCATCTTGCTCTTCAAGGGAGCACTATCTGGTGCCCTGGAAGAGAAAATATTTCAGCCCAAATCCGCCTCCATGAAAGTCACAAAAAAAAACCATCATAATCATCCTCACCAGAAGATGAAAACCAAGTCCTCCTTCTTTGTTTCTTTGGTCTCGTAGGTGGCGTCGTACAGGGCGTAGCGGCAGTCGTCCGGGGGCAGCATCTTCACGAAGTCCTGGTACGGGTCCATGACGGTGTTTCCGATGTCGCCCAGCAGGATTTCCTTGCCCTCGTCCAGAACGATGTTCTTCAGGTCCCTGCTCAGGCAGAACAGGATGGCCTTCTTCCTCTTCCTTTTCTCGTCCTCATTCGCCTGAGCCTTACGGACCTTCATGTCGTTGAAGACGGCGATGACTTCATCCGTGACTTTCACGCCGGAGGCCTGCGTAACGAGCAAACACTTTCAAAAAACAGGAACCGGCATTACGAAACGTATTCACAGCTAGGCGTGGCCTCCGCCTGAGCCAATCAACGCGTTTGTAACTTTGTTGGTTTATCCGATTCCCAGCAGAAAACAAGGCGTCTAGAAATAACGGTAAAAATCAGGCCTGTTTTCTCCTGACTGACTCTTGGATTCAAAATGGCGACCTCTCTCAAATAATCTGCAATGTGTTATTCTTCCCCCTCTGTGCCCCATAAGTCCTTGGAGAGAAAAAATAAATAAAATCAGAATCAGTTAAATAAATAAAATAAAGTAGGCAAAATGCCCAATTTTCCTTAACAAAAACCAGCAAAAAGAAAAAACTCCTTTGGAGATGATTTGATGTATAAACTGGGATAAAGTTCTTTTCCTTTTTGTTTGGCTTCCAATTTCCCATTTAAAGAACTTCCATGATCCCCTTCTCTCTCTTTTATTTTATTTATTTAATAATTTAACAATCAATTGTCAAGTTAAAAACAAAAAAGGTTATGCCAACGTTAATATGATGCTAAAAGTATCAAAACTTGCCCAATTTTTCCTTCGTACGCTCAGAATGGCGGTTCAAATACAAACAAATGCATCCAAACTGAAACTTCCAGTGTTTGAATCTGTTAAGAGTCAGGAAAACGATTTTTAATTTAATACAAAAAAAAAAAAAAAAATCGGAAAGTTCAGGGATGCATGAACTCCTGCATAAACGGGGGAGAATATCGTCACAACTTTAATTTTTTGTTGGATTTTAATCTATCAAATCGGGGAATCTGCAGCATTTATTTGATTCGTGTTAAACCGAAAAAAAAAATAATAAAAATTTAATCTAAAAAGCTGTATCCTTATCTCCACTACAGCCTTTTACGACTCAAACCCGTAGTTTTACAGAAAACCACAAACAGCAAGTCGCCATCATGACGTGAACCCAGATATCTAACGACAAACCGATTATCGGTTTCATCCCGAAAGTAAAAATCAGCGATTAGACGCATGAAAAAGGTGCTTGTGTGTGTAATATAAAAGAAATAAAACGCAAAGTAAAAATGATCTGCAGTGCAATTCATAATAAAATAAAAAAAGCTCGGTTCAATAGATCCGACAAAATCTAGCCAATAAAACGACATGCGTGTCTGCACTATGCGCCTCGCACACATGACATAAGCTCCTTTGTGATAAGGGTCATGCATTCCTGCAATAAACGAAGAGCATGTGAACGAGAATTAAACACCCCAGTCCAGAGCTCAGTCTAAAAAACAAAAAAAAAACAATAAAGCCTCTGTTTAAAAACCAGAATCCAAATGAGTCACATTGCTCAGCCACAAATGGTCCATAAAGTCAGTGAGTCCAAGTCTTCTGACTCAGCTTAGGCCGATTCGTGGCAAGGAAACGCCGACTCAGATAGAGACACTCATCTACTGACAACATGGCAGTGGAGGAAAAAAAGAGAAGAAATTCGCATCACAATGGACGGGAGGAGGGGAAGTAGGGCAGGAAAAGAAACAAGCATGCCTCGGTTTGCCCAGGGTGTTAAAAGCTTGTATGAGACAGCAGATAATCCCGAGAGGAATCATTAACCAGGAAACGTCTAAAAGCCCCGAGTTAATAAGTAAACACTTCCTGGACATTTATGGTAGATATGACAGTTTTTAAAAACCCAACTCTTCATTATAAAAGGCCAAGAATACTATATAATTACCTTCCCACAATAGGCAGCTCACCTTTGCACCTAAAATAATAATTCTGCTTTTGTCAAATATAACGAAATACCTTTTTTTTCTGCTAATCCATTTCTAATGTTATTGCACGAGTTCAAAGTTCAAGCTCCACATGCCTTCATCATCATTATCATACCTTCCGACATCGAGTGCAGTTTTATCAGCACAGTCCTTACAGACGTACACTGAGCGAGGCTCGGCGCGCCAACGTCGGACTTCAAACCCGAGTCAGCGTTTCTACACGTTTGCCACAAATTTATTTTAAATAAAAATCCAGATTAAGTCATTTTTTTCCCCTTAAAGTTGAAAACGTGCATTGTGACGTTTTCACACCCAACGTTTATTTCAATTAAAAAAAATACTTTGTTGATCCCAAAGGGAAATTAATTGTATATCATGAAGGTTGCGGGCGGGAAGGATTTCCTGTAGCGGGCTGTGTTGCAGCGATATTGAAGAAGCCTCCGACTGAAGACACGTTGTTATTGTAGGATAGTCTCAGGAAAAGGAATGTAAATTTTTTTAGCCATTATTTAGGCAAACATCTGCCAGAGGTGACGGTTCTGGCTCCATCGAGCGTCTCCTTAATCGACACAGGATTCGTTTTCTTTTCCAGGACCGACCTGCAGATACCCCATTTTGTTTGAAAATCTAACCAAAATTCTTTCCCATCCGACCTGCCAAAAAAAATAAAAAATACACTGGCCACAGCTTTTGCCCTTAATAATGAAAAGAAAACTTTTAAAACAATCCGAGAAACAGTAAAATGCGTACATAATTTACTAGATACACCAAAGATGCTTTTCCTGGCCAATACAGACTTTGTTTGTTTTTATGGGGACTAGAAAAACTAAATATTAACTATTGGGGATGTGTATTGGTAAAAATATATAGATTGAGATTTTCAAAACTGAATTTAACAGCTTTCTAAACGCGCCAACCTGTTTCATACTTTAACACATCCAGTTTTATTACTAGATCTAGTTGATCCACTGGAACGAAGAAGGTGAAAAACAGCCACAAACTACTAGTTATACTTTTATATTTACTACAAAAATTACTGTCATCATTAATGGCTCCATTCAAATCCTTTAAAAAAATTAAAATCAATACATTGCTTTTGAATATCGTGACAAAATGATATTTTCCCACGTCCCCAGTAACTATGTTACAACACTATCCCCATTTTTTAAATTTTTATTAAAGCAACAAGTACATGCTGGCGTGGTTGGGGGCATTTAGGGACTAATGTGATGGAAGATAATGGTTTTATTGCATTTATTTAATGTATCAAAACAAAAAAAAAACAAACAAAGGAGAAGATACAAACCAAACAAGGAATGCCTGGACTTATTCTGATCTCTGGCAGTTTAACCGGCCCAATTCTAGTTGCAACTAGTTACCAACTTCTCAGACAGAAACCGAAAACCAAACATGTCAATCTGTCGTTTACGTTTAGCGTAAAAATAGCTATGGCTTTAGGGGAGTAAAGCCCAGACCTGTGTATTTTAGAAAAGAATAAAAATAAATAAAGTCCAGTTGTTTTTTTCTTCATCTTTTAGGGCACATTCATGCACACCTGGAGAATACAGTCTCAGCGCCGTGCTTTGGAATCGTGTAATAATTAGGGATGCACAATATGGCGGCATTAACATCCTATCGGCTGATAAGTAAAATTAGGCCGATAATGTTTTTTTTTTTTTGTTTGCTTCCATCTTGTTGAGGTTTGCGTTTCTGGCGTGTTGGCGCATAGACCATGTGGCATTTGTTTGCTCATCCGACAGGTGATTATGGAGCGAGGCAACATTGATATCGGAGAACCTATATCGGCTTAAATATTGAGATCTGTGCAACCCAAGTAACAATCCTAGACATTAATAGGGTGTGCATTACAGATCCACATCTTTCTCTGTATTTGTGCAGCAGTAATAGATTCCAAGGAGCAAGACAAACACCGCTCATCCAGTTTGAGGTGCTGGATTTCCAAGGTAAAAGTCCAGGAAAGAAAATAAATCCGCACACTTCTATCTGCGAAAGTGATTCTTTTATAAATCACTTTCGCAGATTGGGGTTTGCAGATTAATTTTCTTTCCTGCACCAGTAATGGATTATTTTTTATTTTTTTAGCGCTTATTCAGCCCCATCTGGATCAGAAGTGACGTGTTGGGCCTTGACGTTACTGGCAGGATGCGCAGCTACAAAAACAAGATGCGACAGCCTCTGCCAACAGCACAGCCAGTTCCCCATAACTATTACATGGCTTATTTTGTACGATATTTTAGAAATAAATTACAATAACAGGCTAAATGTTTACACAAAGCGAGGAAAAGGATCGGAGCACCGTTATAAAGCGACAGGAGACAAAATGGTCTTTGCACCAAATTCAGGGTGGGGCCATGAACGCAGCACATGTGAGCGCTAGCTTGCTATATAAAGGCAAAAGTGCCCAAAGAGACTCTCTGAAATAGCGTTTATTAATTCAGCACGGCTATAAAATACGCCGTGCGTTTGTTTAGGGTCAAAAAAAGGAGCTGAAGAGGCTTGATCTGCGGCACAAGCGTGACAGATACCGAGAGTGAAGCGGCGGTGTGGAGACAAAGAGAGTGGGGGGGAGAGGGAAGGAAAAAAAACCCCTCGGCTAAGGGCCAGTCATTACCGCTAGCCAGGACAGCTAAGACACCGCAGTTAGACCCATGAAGCACCGCTGCACCTGCCTGCGAGGCGCTCTCTCCCAGCCCGGAGGTGAAACGGCTGAAACGCGATGCAGCGGAAAAACATCGGCCCGGCGCCATGGCAACGTTACCTCAGACAATTTCCCTGCGAAACACAAACGGAGAGAGCCGAAATGGCGCCAGTCGTTTTAGGACGGTCGGTGGTCGGGGGGGGGGGGGGGTGAAAATAAAATAAAAAAAACATTACAACCCCACCCGGCTCGCTGGCAAGAATACACTCAATTAAACGTGGTTGTGTTAAGAGACATTAGCGGCTGAAACACCGGGACAGCGCGGCTTTCCACTGCCTAGCCCCCGGGTCGCTAGCTGTGACTGCTGCGGCAGCTAACCGGTCTGCCGCGTTTGATGCTAAACCAACAAAAACATCAGTAAAGTGAACGCAAATTTAACCTAATAAAGTGGGGGGGGGGACACGGCGTATGTTTAGCGTGGATCAAAGGTGAATAAGACCGCAACAACAACGACAAAAACCTACCATTGTTGCTACAATGAGTAGTTCTGCGTCTGAAACAAATTGAATGGACCGATGACGAATGGACTATATACACCGCGGGAGCGCGCCCAAATGCGCGTCCCCGGATGACGGCGGCGTGGACGATGCGTGTGCGCATGTGCAGTAGCGGCTATAATAATCCGATTGCTTTGTCTGCAGTTTGAGCTTTGATGTTTAATACATCATTATATATATAGGCTATATATATATTTTTTTCTGTATATTTGCCTGTATTTTCTTTTTAAAATATCCTCTTATTTTAATTTGTATCTAATCCTAGGATTCCAAACGTGATTTAATCACCCCAGCTAAAATGTTAACAAAATATAACTTGTAAAAAAAAAATATGTCAACGTATGAATTAAACAAAAACAATATAATAAATAGTATTAATAATGTTATGGATGTGCTCCCTATTTTCAATTTTTACTTTTTCTTTAATTTTTAATTCTACAAATTGTACTATTATGTTTGTTTTATCATCACTGTAAATTAAATACACGTTCTGCTAAGTGAATAATTATCTTTAATCAATGGCTGGTCGTTAAAGGGACCTCTATAAACACACAGCGGCCGGTCAGAGGGAGAAAGCGGTCAGTATTTGTCCCTCCTCTCTCCTTCACCCTTGTGCGGTTTTTCGTTTAACTCACTTCCAAATATGGAAATCGAACGATGAGCGGCGGTCGGGTGCACGCGCCTCGCTCACGGCGCAGAGGAGGAGGAGGGCGGGGCCACGGCGCCGAAACGCCATATAAGGAAGCAAGGGGACACGAAATGTGCTGCACGAGATTTTTGTGGAGCATCGCGTGGTGGAGGAACGGGGGATGGTGGGGGAAGAGGCAGAGTCAGCGCCAGGACGAGAGAGGTGGATACCTACCGGGAGGAGGATGAGGAGGGAGGAGGATGAGTCACTAAATCCAGATATTTGTAGAGCGGATACAAACACTTCAACACGCCGGGGACGTGGGTAGAATGAAGGCTGGCGGCGGGGAAACATAGCAGCAGCAGCATACAGTGTAAAATCGTGATAAAACCCCGTTTAGCATTCTCTGCTTCGGCTCAATGAACTTGAAAATAGCGGTACTTGTTTGTTTGTTGCGTCTGAGCCAAGATGGAGTTTATTCTAAGTGGCGAAAAGATTTTGCTTTTTCCTTTAGTCCTTTTGTATAAAAGCTGTATTCATCCATGCATGTGATTGGATTTTTGGATATGTTCTATATCCATCATTTGTAGGATTGAAAGACTAATGTCGCAATGGGACCTCGAAAAACTCATCCGTGCGGATTGATTACTGCAACAACGTCTTCACAGGTCTGCTTAAAAAGTCAATCAGACAGCTGCAGCTGATCGCATCCTCACTAGAACCAGGAAAGTAGAGCACATCACCCCAGTTCTAAAGTCCTTACACCGGCTTCCTGTAGCTCAGAGAATAGATTTTAAATACTTTTACTAGTTTATAAATCATTGAATGGCTTAGCACCAAAGTATGTTGAAGATCTACTGTTACTATACCAACCCACCAGAACACTCAGGTCCTCTAATTCCAGTCTACTCAACATCCCTAGAATCAGAACCAAACATAGAGAAGCAGCTTTCAGTTTCTATGCTCCTCTAATCTGGAACAAACTTCCAGAAAACTGTAAAGCTGCTGAAACACTGAGTTCTTTTAAATCACAACTAAAAGCTCATTTGTTTAGAGCTGCTTTTGAGTAGTTTTCATGTATCCTATGTTTTGTGTGTTTTATGCTTTATTGCTGTTTTTACTTTATCCCCTATTCATGTGAAGCACCTTGAATTACCTTGTTGAAAGTGTGCTATACAAATAACATTGCCTCGCCTATATCCATCATTTGTCTGAGAAGTGGTCTGTGGTCACCACCTGCAGAACTACTCCTTCATTGGGGGTGTCTTGGTAATTGCCTATAATTTCCACCTGTTGTCTATTATCCATTTGCACAACAGTGTGTGAAATTAATTGTCAGTGTTGCTTCCTAAGTGGACAGTTTGATTGACTTGGAGTTACATTGCGTTAAGTGTTCCCTTTATTTTTTTTAGCTATATATATATTTTTTTTTTTATTTTATTTTACCACACGATAATTCACTTGATCTCAAAAATGCAACAAGCTCAACAGACGGGAAATGACAGAAAAACAAATTGTACAGAAACTGTACGATCTGTGCGTTTGGTGTTTTTCTTTTAAAGCTTGTTTGTTTTTAATTCATTAAGTAATCAAGTAAGAGTAGCGATACTTCATACTATTACTCAAGTAAAAAGTACGGTGTAGTAAAGCTACACTTAAGTCTCCTTCCTGATATCTGTGACGTTCGGATATTCCCCGCCTGGTGCTTATACCGGTGTATAATTGCTTAAGCAGATGAACGTGGCACCTTCAGGCATCTGGAGGATGAATCCAAGGATGAACCCTTTCTGATACATTTGGATTGTCCCAGGAGGGAGCAGTGCGTTTGTGGTGTCGCTTTATAAAATAAAATAAATAAAACATCCACAGGTGTGCCTCTGTTTAACTCAAAAGCTGTGAATTAACCCACTAGATCTATCATTTGGGCTTTTTGAAGGTATAGTAGTATGTTTAGAGTATGGGGACCTCTGAATATGAAGAGTGGTGACATTCTCACTCAGAAATATGTGTGCAAACATCTGGCTCCTATGGATCATACATCACAATAAAATTCAAATGTAAAAATTAAACACAAAACGGCCTGGGCAGGTGCAGGAACCAGGTCAATCTCTGTTTATTCTTTATAAAACAGCATTATGTCAAAGTCGTGGTCATCGAATCACTGCAGGAGATTGTTACATTTGCCGTTACTACAATATTGCATGCATTTGTTTCCCGCTTTTGGAATGAGCTGTGTGCAACAAGCACCACAGAGGAGGCAAAGTGCAAAAATATCCACAAGCTCCCCCCTCTTGTGGGAAAAAAAGGAGAAATACAAAAAGACAAAATGTTGAAAACTCAATATTTCAATGGTCGCTTCTGGCCCTGAATTCTTCAGACTTGCATATATAGTTTTATGCTTTCACTCTAAAAAAAGAGCCCTAATTGTAATCTTTGTGCGTCGAAATATGAATAGGTGTTAAAGTGCACACTGTGGCCGTCGTTACACTCTACGCTGAATATTATTTGTATTATTTACTTCTCCAATCACACCACAATTAAAAAACAAACAAAAAATTAAATCTATTCAGGAATGGAGGACATTGTTGAAAAATAATAGTCCTTTAATCCACAGCCAAATTCCTTCTGATTTGCAGCGCAAAGCGCCGCATGGCCCCAAAAAACAACCCAACTAAGTCAGTACGGACTGAAAAACTAAACTCATTAGTCGAGTGGAAGATGCAAAAACAACCAAGCTTGCCTAAATTGAACAGTTTTGTTTTTTTTTCTGTTCCACAACCAGCACGCGTAGGACATTTGAGAGAGACGCTTCAAGGCGTAGTTGCTATATTTAAATCGGCTCTTCGGGTGAAAGCTTAAATATCTGGAGACAAAAACACAAACACGCAACAGAAATATATGCTAGTGTTGATTCTCTCGGTATTCCCTGAAAACGCAGATTATAACTTGTGAATACAAATATTACATTACTGATGACGTTTGACGCAAGCATGATTATAATCACTTAAAAACAACCAGAAAGGGAGCAGCCAAATACTGCTGGCTTATTTCGTATTCTGATCGGTTTATTAAACATCACGGTTGTTTTGTGTTATTCCCAGATTAAGGGCCCTGTATATTTCCTGGAGTTTAATCCAGACTGTAACAACATGTAGAAGAGATAACAGAGTAATTTAAGCACATGAGAACATTTAAAGCTAACTCTTTGGCTGACTGATCATCTGCATTCGTAGGCCGATGATTCAACCTTAATATTCCAGAACTGTTTCTTGTTTTTGTTTTTTTAGGATGAAAGGAAGTTTATCTTAACCAGCATCCTGTTTCTTCTGTAAGTGCTCAACGTATTTCCATCAAGGGTCTACCAGAAGAAAAAAAGCAATTAGTGAAACAAATACACAATGATCCCAAAAATCTGCAGAGTTGCTGTATGTAAAAAGTGCGTTTCGCCCATCTTCCAAAGGAATGCTAGCTTGTAAAAGATATAAAGCAAATCTACAAAAGATGACGGAATATTTTGTAGCTACGAGTCACAGAGGACAATCCAAAAAGCTACAGAAACACGCATAAATGTAAAAGCTTTAAAGCTGCATGTTGAAGTATGTTTAAGACGGACTACAAAGAACATCCATGTCCCTCATCAGCCCGATAAGACGCATCAAGCTCGACATTAAACAACTGAAGGTTTTACATGGTTTAAAGGTAAACGTTGACCTTTTTAAGTCTGACTGTAAACTTGTAACGAGGGTTTGGGATGTCCGTGGCTTTGGACCTGGACTGTAACAGGCTGTGTGTTCTGTCCAACAGAAGTGCTGGTGAATCAGGATCGTGGAGTCGTCACCCAGGGCCAACTTGGTTGATGGATGATAAGGCTTTAGTGCTAGAAAGTGTGCTTGGGTTGTGTGCCATTTGTTTGGAATTGGGCTCTTTGCGAGGTCCAGTCGTCTAGCTGGATTTCTTCTGGACACCGACGGGCGCTCCTCTCGACTTATTCAACATCACTGTGGCCTGAAAAACCCACACATAGAAGATTGTTTATTAAACCGTTTTAACTACAGGAACAAATGTGTGGTTATAAGAAATAAAACAATACTATCTATAGATAGATAGATAGATAGATAGATAGATAGATAGATAGAGAGATAGAGAGAGAGAGAGAGAGAGAGAGCGAATGATATATAGATAGAGAAAGATATATAGAGAGAGATATATAGACAGAGATAGAGAAAGATATATAGAGAGAGATAGAGAAAGATATATAGAGAGAGATAGAGAAAGATATATAGAGAGAGATAGAGAAAGATATATAGAGAGAGATAGAGAAAGATATATAGAGAGAGATAGAGAAAGATATATAGAGAGAGATAGAGAAAGATATATAGAGAGAGATAGAGAAAGATATATAGAGAGAAAGATATATAAAGAGACATAGCTAGAGAAAGATACTGTATATAGAGAGATAGAAAGTGAAAGATATATATATATATATATATATATATATATATATATATATATATATATATATAAATAAAGATATAGACAGATAGATAGAGTTACGGAGAAAGATAGAAAAAGAGAGCAATCGACCGAGACGGCCAGATAAATTTTAATAAACTTTTTGTTTTGATTGTTAAGACCTTAAATACAGGTGCTAACTTGAAACTTTTAATGTTTTACATCGATAACCTGTAAAATACAGGACTTTAGAAAGTATTGATGCTTCATGCAAGTTTTGTTCCGTTCTTTAATGCAAAAAACACTTGACCTCAGTCAGATAGGATCGAGAGCGTCTAAACAGCAATTAAGACCAACTACAGTTCCCCATTAGGATTTGGGTATCGTGCATTCAGAGCGATGAGCAGTGTTTGCTTTTCTGGCACACATAGCATTCTATATGACCAAAATGTTTGGGTCTCATCTAACCAGATCACCCTCCTCCACACGTTTGCTAGGCCCCCTAGGATGCTTCTCCAAAACGGGACGGCTTATGGCTTTTTTTTTTTCCAACAATCCCACTTTATCATAAAAGCCAGATTTGTTGAACACATGACTAATGTTGAGTTGTCAACACATCCTCCCACTTAAACTGTGGATCTCTACAACTCCTCCTGGCCACTTCTCTGGTTGACGGTCTCCTAGATTTACACCGAGATTAAATTATACACAGAAGGACTATTTCCTAATTAGACAACTTATGAGAGGGTACACTGGACTTTAACTGGGACTGAACACAAATTAAAGCAACACTTTTCTGATCTTTATTTAAAAATAGTTTTTTTTACAAACGCATAAATCTTCCTTCCACTTATTTGAGCACCTCTGCTGGTCTGACTCATAAAATCACAATAAAACTACACTGAAGCTTGTGTTTGTAAATGTGACAAAATGGGAGGACGTTCAAGGGGTTTGAATACTTTTGTAAGGCCCTGCTTTAATATAAATTTTTTATAAAGCTCTGCGCTGTTAAAATCTTGATGACAAGTGCGCCCTCTAGTGGATTCAACAGGCGCATCGGTTGAACTAATAAGCAAAGTCTCAGTTGTTGGACATAAATAGGAAGCCTAAGTAACACCTCTCTACTTGTGCCCTTAAGCAGAAGGAATAACTATAAACATTATTTTATCCCGCATATAAGTATTCTGCTCAATCAGTAGTATTGTGCTTTTGGGAGAACTCATTTTTAAAGGTGTTCTTTGACTTTTTATGTTTTTTTCTTGTTAACAAAACAAACACAGTCGAAACACACATCATTAGTTGTCATTTGAATTGAGGTGCAGCATATGTGGGATTCAGTGGAACAGAAAATAAATTATCGCTCCATTGACTTCCATTCAATTTTTTTATTTCGTCTAGAGGACCTATGGGCCCCACAGCCCTCCCCCGCTTTGTGCTCACCTGCTCCAGGACAACGCCAGCAGCCTGGTCGATGGCTCCGCCCACAGGCCTGTACTGACCGGAGTAGCGGATGAAGGCCCACGCCAGCATGGCCACCATGAGCAACCCCAGACCGCAGTCGCACACCAAGGCAAAGGTGGTCAGGCCGACGAAGAGCAACACGCCCGACACTACGTAGAGGAGACACATCAGCACGAAGAGAACCGCAGGAGTTCTGAAGGCGCTGAACAGGTTTTTAGCCTTTTCAAAAAAACAAAATAAAGAGAACAGGTGTGTATGTTAAACCTCGTACTCTCACCATGTACCATATCGAAATCATATTTCCCCGTGTTTTCTGAAAGTCGACTTTGGCTGCTTTTTTTACGCGTTCTCTGTCCAGTTCCTGACACGTTTCAATGGTTCGGCCACTTCAGGCCTAAATAGGCACATAAACTCCAGGGATAAAACTGTTTGGAAAGAGGATTTCACTTCAGCAGATCACAACTTAACTATTTGTTACCATTCTTGACTTCTATGGGGGGGGGGGGGAGATGCCAGAAACAACACTGTCAGACAGAAACAACAAGATAATTCCCAGACAACTTTTAACTGAGGACCTGAGATGGACATCTCATCAGCCGAAGGAAGGACGGTCATCTGCTGTAAAGATAGTTCCAGTAAACCTAATATTTCTTTTTTTTTCCCTGCCCTTGTTCGCTTTACACCTTTATTAAGCACACGCTGCAAGAAAATGCAGTCGTTCACACTCAAGAAACATCAGCAAAATGAAAACAATTGAAGAAATCGACTAGAAATAAACGTAAAAACAATTATTTAAGCTCAAAAAATGGTTTGTTTACAGATAAAAATTTGTCATGAAAGGGAAAAAATGTGCAACATGAGAGGAGGGGGACCTGACAGGGAGCGATCAGTCTTCGTCGTATCAAGTCTTTGTTTTATGTGTCTATATTATTCATTCTTGTACTTCTGTCAGGGGACGTTTCTTTAGCTAATTGAAGTTTTTATTTTATGTTGAGGAAGATAAATGAGATGGATGACAGTCTCTAAAGTTTTCCGTGCCTTTGAGGAAATGTCTGTTTAAATTTAGTAGAAATTTTAGATACAAGGACAACAGACTAAAAACAAGCCTTCGTAGTCGTTTACTGACCCGGTCATATAAATAATAATTAAAACAATAACTAATGTTCAGGTAAGAAAGACCTTATGCAAAACGAGAGAGAAAAGCAGCCAAAGTCCAAACAAAAACATTCAAAGCTTGAACTACTGATCCAAAACCTTTTTTTTTTTTTAAAGGAGTCATGACCTGTAATTTTTACTTTTCCATGAGAAAAAAGGTATGTTATGATTGCCTAACGATTATACACTGCCCGGGAAGCCGATATTTAAAAGTGAAGCGTTTGTTTACCCCTGGGTTCATCAACCAGCCCACGTGCACGCTCACTCAAATACGTGGTTTTAATTTCTGGCCGACTTGACGTCAAGTCGGCGCAGGATATACTATATATTGACATCGCAGACCTACCTATGCTGCAGGAAGCCCGCCCTGCTCCTCGCCCCTTTCCCCCTCATATTCAGTCGAGCGCCGCCATTACTGAATTAGTGATGGGAATTCCAGCTCTTTTTGGAGAGCCAGTTCTTTTGGCTTGGCTCACCATAAAGAGCCGGCTCTTTCGGCTCCTCAGATTTTCTGTTGCTTAAAAGGGTATTTATTACCAAAATTAATGCAAAACGATGTCTACCAAATGTACCAAAACAAGCAGGGGGAATGAAAAAAAATAAATAAAAAACGGCTCCCAATGACGAGCCAGCTCCCATCGTTCGCTTCAAAGAGTTAGCTCTTAGAGCCGGTTCGTTCGCGACCGACACATCACCGATTCGAAGTACGAACTCCACCGTGAAAGATGCATGAAGAAGACATACTCGTGTCAGCCTTTTATTTTAATCAGCTAAAACCATTTCTACCAGAAGCGTAGTGCAACACGTGAGTTGCTCTGTTGTTGACTGCCAGAATCAACATGGAAATATTTTTTCTATTTTTTTTACGCCAGAATCCTTTACGAATTTGGGACAATATCAGGCGAAGTTGGCATCGAAGCTCCGTTTGGAAAAAGGGGCCATTCCAACAATCAGAGACTTGCCTGCAACTGAAATGGTAAGGCTGTGTTTTTATTGCTCTGCTGTGTGTAACAAACAGCAGCTAACTGCTAATGTGGCTATTGTATGCTAGAGGGAGTAGTAGATATGGGTTAGATATGCTGAAGCGTTACCTGCGGTGTCAACCCCCCTCCTTCCTGCCACCAATCAACGCGCCCCTCATTTACATTATTACAATGCCCGTCCACGACAGCCAAAGTATCGCATCAGATCTCGCGAGACAATAATGCCTTCAGAAATAAGGGTCAGAGGAGCTCTGTGTTTATTTTTTTCAACTTTTTTTTTAGAAGGGCCTGAAAGACTATAATAGAGCGTGGGTATCCAAGATAATACTATGTTATGACTCCTTTAGAAAGGAAATGCTGGCTCCCTGGAAGTAAAATATGGAATTCAAAAAACAAAGCCTAACATTTAGAGACTTCAGACTCATGCAGAATGAAAACACGCCCTGCCTCGTTGTGCTTGCTAAAGGACAGCCACATGTCGTCCAGCTCCGTTTGCAGCTGTGCTTGGTAACGATCACAAAACTCCTGTCCTCCCATTTTCTTGGTGGATGCAAAGGTGTGGATAGCTTCTCCGTAGAAGAAGTGGTTCTTCTCCTCCAGCGTCTGTGGAGCCACGTAGGGCAAATCTCCTCCGCAGATCTACGGGAGTCAAACGGAGTACTGTATGCTGTATTTAAAAACACCCAGGAAAGCAAAGATGCACGCGCGGTTCTTGCGTGGGAACAAACTCACCCGCTCCATGTTCTTGTGGTATTGATCTTTAGCTGCTGCCACGGCGGCCAGGTTGTTGGCCTCCGCTGTAGCCTGGCGCATCAAATAAAAACACATGTGTTGCTCATAGTGAAAACAAAAAGGGAAACCAGGTAGATGGAAGCCTGCTCTGCTCCACACATACCATGAGCATGGTCTTTGGTTGAGGCAAATCTTCTCCTTGGTAAATCTTAATGTAGGCCTGAAAGCACAAAACGAGACGGGAGAAGATGAACCGACTGGGACTCAGCAGAGCTGCAAAGACCGGCAGGATTTTTTACCTTGAAGAACTCCAGCAGGCCTCTGCAGGTGACTTTGTTCCCGTTTATTTCTTTCTCGGCCAGTTTGTCCGGGTGCAGCAGTTTGGGAATCAGAGACTTCAGCTGCTCTACGAATTCGGGGGCGACATCTGGCAACGGATCAAACGTTCTCAACGAAACTCGGTCGCAGAATCCGTGTGACAATTTTCTCAAACAAAACATTTTTCTTACAAAATCTGCGTCTTACCACGAACTTGGCCCCGAAACTGAGGGCTGGTGGAGACCTTCAGCCCAGGGTGGGGCAACAAGAAGCAGGAGATTTTGGTGAAACATGAATGGATGTGTTCCCTCACAGTCTGCAGCTCCTCATGTTGAGCCTCCTTAACCTTCAGTATACATACACGCACAGCATATCAACTTTGTGGTACTTTTAAAATAATTTCCCAGAAAAGAAAAAACAAAGTGTAAACTGGTACCTGTAACCGCTTGTTCAGAAACTGATTGCCACCTTCGAAGCCGTAGCTGTATTCATAGGGAAAGCTCCAGTCTCTGACCACAAACATCAATGACTGTAGGATGAGTAGAATAGTGTTAAGGTGAAAAAAAAAACCAATAAAACAACATACACATTGAACAAAAACAACCAGTTACTGTCAACAGGGACTCAGATAATGGGATTCATGGTACCTGAAAGGGCTTCTGAAAGATCTCATCCATGGCCAGACGTCCATACTCTGTGAACAGCTGCGAGGAGAAAACACCAAAATGATGCAAAAGTCACAATTCCCACTTACTGGTAGCTAAATCAAGTTTATCTGCCTTAACTCTCCAGTAACAGGCTCTGATGCAGCCAACCTCTTTTGTGGGCCTCTCTCCCTGTGGAGGGTCTCAATAACTCTGCTGGACAGGTCAGCAGTCTTCCCTGTGGTTGTTTACGCCCCAAAATGGCCAATGTATAACATTCCTATGTTAAAATATTATTATATAATATTATTATTCTGAGAAGGTTCTGGGTTTTTTTTATACTATAAGACACAGAATTCACAACCCCTGACCTGAACCTCTGTTTACAGCGTCTATATAATGGGTTACACTTTCTGAATTGAATCAATGAAATAAATTAACTTTACTGATTTTTTTTTAAACGTTTTTGGTGAGAATTACTGACTGAACAGCAGTTAAAGCAGCTGAGCTCTTCTCTATATTTTCCGTGAGATTAGCATTGATTAATTAAGCAGTTTATTGAAGTAATCATCATCCCCCTGATTTATTTTTCTTTTTTCTACCTATTCCATTCTCCAAGAGCTGTTTTCATTCACCCGTATTTGCCAATCATCCTTTCACCCATCTATTATATAACTACCCTTCCATCAAACCATCCCTCTTCTTCTACACAGTCTCTGGTTGTGCCATAAATGTATAAAAAAAAATACAATGGAAACGCCTGAAAACTCAGAATAAAAATAAAATAATTTAAACTGTGTGTTTGTATGAGTCTTTAAGCCCTGTGTCCCCAAATACTAAGGTTCTGAAAACCAAAAGGAGGAGTGAGGATAAGTGTAAACTATGGAGTCCAAGTTCCTCTTTCCCTTATGTTTCAGTGACCATCTCATTTTGTGACAAGAAGAGGAACAGGTTGGTTAGCTTTCTAACTTTTTAGCAAAATTAGCAATAATACGAATACATGCCTTAAAAAAAAAAAAAAATTTAAATCACAGCACCGCTGTTGTTTCTTTGTAAGCAAACTAATCGACGACAATCCTACAATAACAAGGTGCAGGTGGGAATAACAACAGTAAAATACAGGGGACTAAATAAGACACACGGATATTTCTGAAAAGCTATTATGAAACTGATTCAGCTCTAAAACAAACCCAAACTGACCTGGAGCTGCTGCAGGTCGTCCTCTTGGATGTTCTGTGAGAGATTGTAGATCTACGAAACCAGACGTTATGTCAGGAGACTCAGCGACGACAAAACTAATCAGGGACAGTGAAGTTCAGATTATTCACCTGGACTGAGCTGGTCATGGTGCTGAGGGCAAATATGGTGGCACAGTCCTTCACCGTGGACTGGTCATCAAACGCTCCCTGAGTGTCCATCAACACCACCGCCACCTACAGGAGAGAGACGGGTCAGCAGGCATTACTTTCTGAAATAAGTTTTATGTCATTCTATTATTTTTACATTTATTTTTAACCGATTATTAATTTTTTTTATAATTATTCATTCATTTTATTCTGTATTTAGTTATTTTATTCTTTTTTTTTTATATTGGAAAATAAAGACAAACTGTATTTAATGTCACTCTGGATGAATAAAAAGTGTTCTTTCACTGCAAAAAATAAATTCAAAGATTTAAAATCGGACTCTAAAGTAAAGTAAGGAGTTAACTAAAATCTCGTGTCCATCCCAAAATACTTTATAATCACTGTAAATTTGTACATTTAACATATTGCAAACAAAGAGGGCAGATTTATTACCCTTTGTTTGAAAGAACTAATAAAGAAGTGTAAAACTAAGTAGTTGTTGCTAGTTGAGAAAAACCGAGGCGCTGCATTCACTGCTGTGTCATCCAGTAAAGTCAGAATAATAAACTCAGAGTCTATATATACAGATGCAAATAATCTGAAAACAACAAATACTTAAAACAAACAAAAGCAAAGACCACTGCAGCTTCGATGGAAACCCAAATGGGGAAACTCAAACATGAAGCCAGTTGAAGCCTGCAGAAACCAGATAAAAGCACATTTCCGGAATTGCGCCGCTCAAGGTGGCAGCATGTTGGAGTAGCTCTGTTACTTTGGTTCATATTTTTTTTCTTTTTTTAAACTTTAATTCTTCCATTTCTGGCAGAAACATTGTTTTTGTGGACAATTGTTCTCTCTGGTTTTGAATGCTGTGCAGCTGGATGGATTTTTGCTGATACTTTTTATTTTTGGACATTTGTTATGATGCATAACCATGGCAACAAGGTGGTTTACAACTGGCAGCAGCTGATTAACATCACAAAAGCTCAAATAATACCTCAACTACAGCCACAAAACCCTGAGTTGAAAAGAAGACGCCATAGATCCAGAGCATCCTCTACATCAGACTGTCATACAACTACAGAGCGTCTTCAGTCAGAGGCTTCTTCAGATCTGCAGAGCGCTACAGGAGATCATCCCTACCCACAGCCATCAGCATCTACAACAAACCTTTGAAGGAACTTGCAAAATGAGTTACAACAACATTTAATTTCCCTTTGGGATTAATAAAGTAATTTTGAATTGAATTGAATAAAAAGGTCACAACAGCACATTTCTAGAGGTAACGTTGCCTCTTCGCCTTTGCTCTTTTTGGGCTCATCTTACGCGGGATGTTTCTAACAGAAGACGTGAACATTTGCTTTTTCATAACTGCTTCGACAAGCGGATTTTCCATAATCTGCTTTAGTAAACTGTCCAATAAAGTAGATCAGCTTGTCGGGGTATGTGAGATCTGAACATTAATGATTATCTTCATTATTTAATAAAACACCTAACTAATAATAGAGATGGACTGATGAGCAACGGCTAAATGTATGTTTTCTTTAAACAAACAAAATTAAAGTCTACATAGAGTGACAAAATGAGCCGATGCGTTTTCTACTTCTCTGGTGTGTTACTGATGTTTTCCTCCTGGTCTAATAACGTTAATAGCAAACATCAGAACCGATGCAGATATATGACGGAGTATTAGGGTCACTGCAGACAAAATAATTTTGGAGTAAATTTCCGGGGGGGAAAAAACCGCAAAATATTTTAGATAAATTTTACATATTTTTCCGAAAGAAATTAGGAAATTCTCAGATTTAAAAAAACAAAGTCAAAGATTTGCGGGATAAAACTCATACATTTTCAGATTAACTACAGATATTTTCAAGAAAAAAACGTAAATTTATGAGAGAAAACTGAGAAATATTCCATGATTAAAAGCATACATTTTCTATATTTTCAAGTCAGACAAGAAAAGAAAAAAAAAACTCCTAAATTAATCAGAAAAAAAACTCTGAAGTTTGTAGAGAATCAGATATTTCCGACAGAAAATGCCAGTCCAATAAGATTTGAGTGTTAAATTTACAAGATGAGCATCTGGATATTTTCAAAAGTGTTAAGTGGTTTCATACGGCTCTTTTCCAGGATGCAGAAGAGGGCTTGACAGGAGAGACTGTGAGGAAAAAGCTCCAACATGGCTGCATCGAGTAAGTCTCATTGAGCGCTGTGCAAGTGTGTAACTTTAGTTACTGCAGCATAATAAGACCATGGCTACGTGATGCAGCCATGTTGGAGCTTCTTTCTCACAGTCTCTCTCTCGTTCGAGTCAAGTCTGAACCCGGAATAAGTCGTTCTGATCCGGGGAAAGAGCCGGACCACTTAAATAACTAGTAAATTTAACAAGGAAATCTTACAGGACTAGCATTTTCTGTAAAAAAAAATCTCTGCAAACTTCAGTTTTTTCTGGTCAATTGATGAGGTTTTTTTTTCTTTAAAATGTCTGCCTTTATAATGTCAGAAAATATCTATGTTTAAATATAAAAAATGTATAGTTTTAATTATGGAAATTTCTGAGTTTTCTTTAGCAATTCAGGAATTCATCTCAAAATGTCTGGCAGAGATTTACTTTCAAATTCATTTATTTTTATCTATAATGGCCCTAATACTCCGTCGTACAGATACAAACAAAGTTCACTGCAAATATTGGCACTTATGGCACTCTGTCATTAAAACAAAATTATAATCCTGCTTGGCAAAAACTTCAATATCATGCTAAATGTTGTTTGGTCTCCCTCTAAATGCCCTGTTAACTTTTTTTCTTTTGAGTTTTTTATAACATTGTGAGCTCCTCCTTTTTTAATTCCTTTCTCAAAGAAAGTACACCTGACGTTGTGCTTCAGTCTCCTTCCTCAGATTGCGTTGGATGATTTAAGCTTCATATGAACTCAACTGTACAGTGCCTCAAGATGACAGTTGCTGAAAATAATGAAGAAAAAAAAAACTGATTCAAAAGGAATATTATAAGTGTAAGTTTCTCCATCAGATAAGTTTACGCAGTAGTCCGGGTCGATTTATGAGGATTCGGCGGGTCAACCCAATCTTATTATCTTTCTACTACTTTTTACAACCCATAAAAAAGCACATATTTATCTGTAGAAACACAAGTGCATCTCTTTACATACAGAGTATCATAAACATCATCAAAAAAGTTAAATTCAGGAGTTTAATTATGACAAATATTTAGATTTATTATAGGCAGTGATCTATATTATATTATAGTTCCAGTGGATCAACTAGATCTAGTAATAAAGCTGGATGTGTTAAAGTATGAAAAAGGTTGGAGTGTTTAGAACGCTGTAACAGTTTTTCTAGAGTTGAATTCAGTTTTAAAAATCACAATATATAGTCTTACTGACGGTAACGCAAAATATAAATCGCAATAAATCGTGTTGTCCCCCCCGTATTGTGATGCATATCGTATCGCCAGATTCTTGCCAATACACATTACTAGTAGGCCTCAACAGCTCACTGGTAAATGCTATATTGATGGAAAGTCAGGTGGAAGGTAAAAGACACAGCATCAAAGTTAATGGAGCCATGTCATTTGCTGGTATTGATTAGTTTTATCGACTCCAACGTTAGCTAAGCCACCTACCAGGAAACTTCAGAGCTCTACATGCTTCCCTGTTTACTAACAAACTTAACAGAGATGATGATTTCATTTTCCAGCAGGACTTTGTACCTGGCCGAATAACCGATACCTGCTTTAATGACCCTCATAACACAGAGCTTAATTGGCCAGGATGAATGTCAACCTTAAAGGGACATTCCACCCCTACGTGAAATTTAGTCTGTTGTCATCTTCCCCAGAGTTAGATGAGTGTGAAAAGGCATTTTGTAACCAGCCCAGTCATTCTCCTAATCTGGCAGCAGTCCGTTTGCTTTAGCTTAGCATCAATAATGTAAGTGAATGGTAACAGCTAGCATTTTGTGTGCAAAAGTCATGGAAATTAACTGTAAACAAGAGTTTCTGATAGAGAGGGTGGCGCCGCGGCCGAACGTCTCCCAGAGCTTTTGACTTACAGACTTCAAAACGACTGGGGACAGACTTCAGGCATTGGGGATCAAAAGTTATCGAAAGATTTTTGCTGCGTCAAAGCAGGTGGGCGTGGCTAAGCCTCAACAAATTCGAAGGTTCATTTGCTCATGTCACCTAAGCCCCGCCACCTGAGAGCAGGAAGTGCAAAATTTCATTTAGAAAGGTCCATATTTGACTCGTTTTATCTAGTCAACATCTGGCTGAGGTCAGTGACTAAAAACAAGTTGGTGTAATTTGGTTTCCAGAATGGAGAGGTTTAGAAAGAGGGTGTGACTGTGACGGCATGGCGAAGCCACACATCACACCATGGAAATACGTTTGGCTCCTATTTCTAAAGACTTCTACAAAAATCTAAACCCAGTGTCCACACCCGACACACGTAGGTGGCCATTTTGTGCCTTTTGATCACTTTGTCGTGCAGATTTAACCATCAGGCTCAGTGGAATCGTTGAGGTGGCGTTCAGGCGGCGGTGCGCGAGTACCACGGTCGCGGCACAGGCCTGAGCGGCGCTGAGCTGCGAGGCCCGTTCGAGGCTGCTTGCAGCTTTAATTTGACGTTCTGATTTTCTGAGAAGCTAGCCTTTGGGTTTTTATTAGCTGAAAGCCATAATCATCAACATTACAGTAACTCTACATGTGATAAATCTATAAAAAAATTCAATTTTCACTGTCTGAATTATTACTAAGATATTCCAGCCTAATAAGATGCACAGGTACCAAGCTACAACAGAACCCTTCTGAGGCAAAGGTTCAGTTTCCATTTCTTTTACTAATGTCGATTACTTACCAAAAACAGAAATGTTTTAGAAAACATAAAATAAATATGACTGGTTGATCCAATTTGCTCATGCTAGCAACATTTTGGGAGTAGCTCTGGTCCGTTAGTTCTGACTGGTTCGGTTGACGCGTTGCATGTTTGGACCATCACTCCCTCTGGTTCTGGATGCAGTGCGGCTGGAGGGATTTTGGTCCTTACTTTTTCTTTTTTTTTCTTTTTTACTTTCAGACAGTTATGATGAGTAACCATGGCAACGGCGTATTAATTTGCATTTTTGTTTTATTTTTACAGCTGGGAACAGCAGATTAGCATCTCCAAAGCCCGGATAACACGTGAACTACGAAATCCCAGAGGAGTTGAAAATGAGACTTGATGGATTCAGAACAGAACCAAAGAGCAGAGAGAGAGGAGGGAGTCCAAATCATATCTTCCATCGATCAAAGCAAGATCACATCCCCGACTCGGATTTAAAGAGGAGCGGCAAAAGCAAATGAGGTGGATTAGCAGACCTTGCAAAGAAATGATGGTGTCATCCAGGACGTGTTACTGTGGAGTATCGTATACAGCAACAGTCTTCAGTCAGAGGCCTCTTCAGATTTGTTGCTACACTGACTGCTACTGGAGATACTTGCTGCCAACAGCATCACCATCCACAACGACTCTTAAGATATTGTGACGATATGAGTTACGACGACATTTAATTTCCCTTTGGGATAAATAGAGTATTTTTTTAATTGGATTAGACATTTACTGTTAATGCTGAAACAGAAAATGTTTTTTTCCTCCTTTATAGCGCCCAACCCACCAACCAACCAGTCGCTGCTCAATTTAATGTGTGCTATAATCTAAGATCGTACTTTAAGTGAGAACTACTCTTTTTGTTACCAACAGCTGGCGTCAGTACCTCTGTGCCATTGCTCTTTTGGACCGTAAAAACTTTGCTCCACAGCTGGATGCCCGTTGTCTCCGGCTCCGAACCCCCTCTCCAAGAAAATCCAGTCAGCTCCTCGTCTTCGTGACCCAGCCAGTCTTTGTCGCTCTGCAGACACACGAGTTAGACCATAAACACCAAACATACAGGTTAGTGGTGGGCGAAATAAAAAGGTAGAAAAGGTAGAAAGTATATAAATTTAGCCAAAAGGTCAAGATTTTGACCATACCGGCCTACCGCGATGGCGCATTTTGATGATGTCATCGAGCTGTCATCAAGGAGGATAAATACTGATGTTGAGTGTTCGTCTTTACGCTACATATTGCAAGTTTAAAATGTGTTGTTTTGTTTTTTTAAACAGAAAAAAAAATCCTATTGAACTTGAAGAATTTTTAATTCAAATCTGTGCAGGTTTATTTTTGTGCGATATTAAATATATAAATAAGTAACTGTGAAAGGGGACAATTTTGAACTTTGTGGGATTTTAAAAATAACATTTAGCTTTGAATTGATTTAAAATATCTTTACGCAGCCAGAATTTTTGTGTTGCATTTTTTGTGAAGAAAAAATTTAAATATATTTAAAATGCATTTTGCACAATACACGTTCTTTTTAAAGTTATTCTGCTGCAGTGTATCTGGAAAGTGAGAATGTTCATGAGCTGTTATTTTGACACATACAGCACAAAGAAAAGAAAATATCACAATAGATATCGTTACTGTTTTAGATTATATCCCATTTTAGATTTGAAGCCTTATTGCCCAGCCCTACATACAGGGAATACACTTTCTTCTGAGATTTACATTGGTCAGGATTTTTATTTTTTCCCCTACCGTTTGCCAGCAGCTCCAACTATCATTACACCCTGAGCTATAAATAGACATCTCTGGTGTTTTGCAACAAACAAAGTAGAGTGCAGAGCTCTCAGGTTCTGATTAACTCCCCACTTACCAGCTTGTTTTACTGTCCAATGGAGGCCACAGTTTAAAATGCTGCTACAGGAAATATTTTAATGGAGTGAGAAGAAAAGAAAAATCAATAGCACTTATCAATCGTAATCTCCAAGAGTGATGATTGCCAAACAAACAGAGGAACTGATACTTGCTCATCACACTCCTATTAAAAAAGGCGGGAACAAAAATCTCAATTATTTATTTTTCACCAAACTAGTTTGGTCACACGCTGCAGCAGAACAGGGAGTTCACGTCAGATCTACGTTCACTTCTCCTGCCAATCGGGCTTTCCCAGATTCTGGAGAAACCAGTTGCCGTTTTCACCGAGAGAGATTTCACGCTCGTGACGACATTTCGGGCGTCCAGGGCTCACCTCTCTGTGCATGTAGCGGAGCATGAAGTCCAGCAAGAAGCTCTTCCCCTTCCTGAAAGCTCCGGCCACCGACAGAACCACCACGTGTTTGTCTCGGACGTCGGGGGCCAGCAGGATCTGAGCTAGAGCCTCGGTGTCCAACGTGAAGGAGTGGTCGTCCTTATTCACCTCCACAATCTGAACCGGGTGTCCTTCGCTCCTCATTCTGCAAACAAATTACATCACACGGGTCCTTTAAGCCGTTTATTCGTTTTTTAAAAAGCTTACAATAAGTAGCATACCGTGTTTATTTATAAAGCACGTTTAAAAAAAACAGCATGAGAGCTGAACAAAGTGCTGTAAAAAATAAAAAAATATGATAATACACAAAGGTAAAAACATAAAACCAGCTAAAAGCTGAGCAAACCTAGAGGAGAGTCAAGGTGGATTAAAAGCCAGTGAATACAAATGCGTTTTCAGACGGGACTTAAAAGTGGTGAGCGATGGGGCCAACCTAATCCGTAATTGGAGGTAGTTGGTTCCGCAGTTTAGGGGCGCAAACCCAAGAAAGCGCGGTCACCACGAGATTTACAGTGGACTCTGGGTAGGCTATCTGTAGCAGATGGTGGTCAGCAGACGTGAGGGACCAGCCTGGTTTGTAGGGACTAAGAAGCTCAGATAGGGTAGCTAAATTGATTTTATCCATTAATTGAATTTTCTGTTTATTAAGATTTCATTTTCGGATAAATCGCAAAAATTTGAAAACAAAAAAATTCACCAATGCACTCCATGGGTTTCAGTAGTTCAAAGTGATGTGAGCCCGCTAAAGGTCTTACCTTCATGTTTTACAGTGTGCATTTATTTGGACTTTGAATTCAGGTGAACTCCCAGAAAGGATGATTAAAATAAAAGCAAGTTTTAAAAATATTTCCTGTCATTTTAAATTTCTTTTCAGGAATAGAAAGTTAGAAAAAAAATTAAATCAATTAAAAAGCGGAAATCGGACTTGGCCTAACACAAATCGTAGATTTTATTTTTAAGCCATATCGCCCAGCCCTAGTAGCTAGGTTTAAAAGCAAACAACAACATTTTAAAATGTATGCGGAGCAGAACAGGGAGCCAATGTAGGTCTGCCAAAACTGGGGTGATGTGTTGTCTCCGTCCTAAACTTGTTAGAAATCGCGCAGCCACATTCTGAACCAATTGAAGGCGAGCGACTGAGGATTTATTAATACCACACAGGACAGAGTTTGAGTAATCGAGCCGTGAGGCAACGAATGCAAGGACCACGGACTCTAGGTGTCTTTAAAATAGGCTTCAATTTAGCAAGACATCTCAGATGGAAAAAAACAAAAACAGGACTTCACGGTTTGATTAATTTGATTGTCCATCCATTCAATCCCGAATCCATCCTAACTAAAAGATCTGAGATGGAGAGTTTAAAGACTGGATGAGAGAACGTAGAGGTCATATCGGGGGCAATGGGTTGAGTTAGAGTTAAAAGGGAGAACCTGTCTTAGCATCATTTCAAAGAAGGACATTAGATGAGAGCCAGCTTTTAATACCAGAGAGACAGTTGAGAAGAGGATGTACCGAGTCATGGGGTTTCAGGGAAACATGTATAGGGATGTGTATTGGTAAAAACCTGGCAATACAATATATCGCGATACTATGAGTAAGACTGTGTATTGTGATTTTTCCCATTATGAATTTAACATAACTCCAACCTTTTTCATACATAATATTCAGTTTTATTACTACATCTAGTTGATCCAATGGAACGAAAAAGGTGAAAACAGCCACAAACTACCAGATATACTTTTTGTTTTACTACAAAAATTACTGTCATCGTTATTGGTTCCATTCAAATCCACAAAAAACAAACAAAAAAATCGATATTTTTCTTTTGAATATCGATACAATAATCGGGAAACAAAATATCGCCATATATTGGTGTATCGCTATTTTCTTACATCCTCTCATAATAAGTACAACTTTACGAAAACCTGGTAGAAAACTTTGTTTAAAAATTTTGAAATATTTTCTCTATGGTTCAATTCAACAAAACAACTGTTTATAATTTAAAAAAAATAAGTAAAAAAGTGTTGGTGTTAGGTTTGCTGGAAGGCTAAAAGGGGCCTATAAGTTGATCAGTAACATGTCAGATTCATGCAAAGGTTTGAAATCAGTTCCTGTAATCGTCTCGCTTATTATTAACAAGTTCTGCAAACTTTCTGGAAGTTTTCAGCAGGTCTTTGCTGCCATCTCGCTCATGGATGAATGTATATGGGAGGCCTTCAAAAAAGCGGGATATCATGCATGAGTTATTCACCTGGGCATTGTTATCACACAGAAGACAAGACTGTGCAGTGCGAAGGCACTGATGGACAAGTTGTCACATCAAATCGAGATTAATCCCCGCCACACCTGGTCTTTAGAAAAATCAGGTAGAGAAGGACCAATCGCACTTTTTCCTGCCTGATACGGACTTTCGGTTTTCCTTGAGGTCTGATCTGCTGGTTCCGATTCTGATGGATTCCTTTTTTCTTTTTTATTGCAAGGACTGTGACCTAAAATGGTAAACATGTTCTGCACGTTCTTGGTGTTAGTACAGGGTTCTGCAACCTTTGGCTCCAAATAACCTTGGCCAAACGTGATTTTAAAAAACAAACTAAGCAGCGTTTTCAAATGTAAAAGTAATGAACACTAATAGTTTAAGGAATACTTTTTGCGAAGTAATTTTTTGGTCAAAAATATTATTCGTTCCATCTAAGAAAATGTGTTCATTCTGTCATGTAAAGGTTTGACGGTTTTCTTTTATTATAAAACCGAAAAGCAGAATTAAACTCATTTTCCTTTCATTTAAAAATCTAACATTTTCTAAAATAGATATTGTAAAGAAAAATAAGCTACTGTATTTTGTTCTGAAGGGTCGTGGAGCTTTTGCAGCTCTCAACACATTTTGATTAGCTAGACCAAAGGCAAAAATGGCTCTTAGCGTTGTAAAGGTCGCTGACCCCAAAAATAAGCAAATCTGAGCCAAAAGAAAGTGAACAAATAACATTATCCTCTGCCGTCCACCAAAGCAGACGTTTATTTTATTTAAGAAAATAAAAGTTACTTTTTAAATTTCAGGATTTGATGAATCAATGAAAAATTGTCCGATGTCTGGACAGCTGATTGGTGCATCTAGAATGAGACAAATCCACCCCCGATGCCGATACATTGCGCATCTCTTCCCTAATCATAGTGGACAAATACCATAGGCCTATATATTTCAAGCAGAGCAGCAAAAGAAATTGAGGTGGATCAGCAGTTCTTGCCAGCAATTGATGTTTTGTCTCTGCTGCTTGGAAATTGAGCCGCTAGCACGCTGTGACAGTCATGATGCAACAGTCTTCAGTCAGAGGCCTCTTCAGCTTTGCTGCGAGTCTGACTGCTACCGGTGATCCTTCCTTCCCACTCTTCAAAGATACTTGGATGACAACATTTAATTTCCCTTTTGGATATATATATATATATATATTTGAATAAAATCTGAATTCTACATTTCCTTTGGTATTCATCTCGACCATGACTCACTGGGAGATGAGACGGTGTACCTCAAATTAAAGCATTCCTGGTTAAATAAAATACGATAAAACAACAAGTGTGTTCTCTCCAGATGAGATCATGATGACAAGACTTCCAGCTAATCGCTCTTCGCCACGTAGCCATTAAAATACTATTACAGCAAGTCAACCAAATCCACCCAATACAAAGTTTGGCTCTGTGTGGATCGTGGCCGTGGGCTGTTCATACTGGTGTCATGCTGCTTCGCCTGCAGCTTATGGGTTTAGCATGCCCGCCGATAATCTGGTCATGTTTCTCTCCGCATCAACGCAGCGCATTGTGACGAGACTTCTTGAGGAAAACCGTCCTCCGCGGCGTCCATTAAAACGAAAACACATTTTTTATTTTTTTAACCCAACAAAGGTGAGATTATTATGTGTCATCGAGCGGAGGAGGAGGTCACTCCCTGCTTTCAGCACACAGCACCTTGAAGGTGTGGCGCTGACGAGTTGCATGCCAACCATTTCTAATGCAGGAAAACGAGCACAACATTAAAAGCATCTGGGGCAAACTCAACAGCTGGCAGAGAGAGTCTCTGGGGCAGTAAAGCTGGACATATTTCCACTTTTACCCACGAACCTAGTCGAGTCTGCATTAAAAAAAAAAGAGAGAGAGAAAAAAACCCCAACAAGCGTTCAAACAAAAACAAAGAACTAGCTGTTAAATTAGGGGATAGTTAGGGGAAAAAAACCCGAACAATGTTGCGTTCAAGGCATATAAAGTAGCATACCTGCTTGTTTTAGCTGAAGTATTCCGGTGCCGTGTTGTCTTTGGAGTCTTAGAGAAGCGTCGGTAGACACTCAGGAGAGCAGAGAAGCCTCTAACTTTTCGCAGTGGCACGAAAAAAACAGTCTTGAGAACTTTTTTTCTTCTTCCACTGCTGGACTGCCCACTTCCTGCTTCAAGCCCGCGAAATGTCACATGGGAAATGGAGTTTCTGCGTGGCCTCCTCCCGTCCTATTGGGCTCTTTTGAAAACTACATGCCCACCCCCCTTTTCGTCAAGCTCACAGGTAAGACATGGGAAATGTAGTTTTTTTTTAAATCTTTTTTTTTTTTTTTTTTACCCCCGTTAAGGTGACGTTTACGCAACAACCAAAACAGGTAATGGAAAGTAGGAACGGTTACTTTGCGTTTATCCAAATCACATCGGAGGGATTTTCAAAGCGGAGACAGATCCGGTATCCTAGCAACTGGGGATTCGTTTGGAGAGAAACCCCAGTGGACAGTTTGAGATGTGGCAATGGCGCCCTCTGGCGGTGTTTGTTGATTTCAACCCATGGAGGGGTGGCGTCATTCATCACAAAACATGCTTGAGAGTTTAAATGAAGGCAACTGGACTTTTCTTGTTGTCTTGAATACGTTTCGTGTCTCATACATACATGATGCATACACGTCCAAACCAAGACCTCCTCTGGGACAATCAGATCACAATCTTGTTTCTCTCTGTTCAGAATATAAACCACTTGTTCAGAGGCAACCTGTTACAAAGAAAACTGTGAGAAAATGGTCACAGGAAGCTGAAGAAGCCCTGCAGGGTTGTTTTGCGACTACAGACTGGATGACTCTTTGTCAGGAACATGGAGAGGACATCAATGCCATGACTGAGTGTGTGACTGACTATATAAACTTCTGTGTGGACAACATCATCCCCACCAGAACAGTGAGATGCTTCCCTAATAACAAACCCTGGATCACCAGTGACCTGAAGGAGCTGCTAAACAAGAAAAAAAGAGCCTTCAGGGAGGGAGACAGGGAATGACTGAGGAGTATACAGAAGCAACTTAAGGTCAAGATCAGAGACAGCAAGGAGGCATACAGGAAGAAGCTGGAGAACAAACTACAGAGGAACAATATCAGAGATGTCTGGTCAGGAATGAGAAAGATCACAGGTTTTAAGGACAGGAAGGATTGGATAGATGGAAGTCTGGACAGAGCCAATGAACTGAACACATTCTTCAACAGGTTCAGTTCAGGAACTAGCTCAGCATCCCCCTCTCCTGTTCCCAGCCAAACAGACATCCCACTCTCCTCTGATCAACAGCTTTCCTGTTACACCTCGGATGTTTTATCCTTCACCTCAGCCATGGACTCTTCTAATTCCACAAGTTTGACTTCAACCAAGTCAGGAAATGCTGCTACTCCCTTTGCCTCCCCCTCCCACTTGTCTGTCTCCAAAAGTCAGGTGAAGAGGCAGCTGGAGAAACTGAACCGGAACAAGGCTGCAGGTCCAGATGGTGTCAGCCCCAGAGCCCTGAAGGCCTGTGCAGAGCAGCTCTGTGGGATTCTGCAGCACATCTTCAACCTTAGCCTTACTCAGGAGAAGGTTCCAGTGTTGTGGAAGACATCCTGCCTTGTTCCAGTACCCAAAAGAACTCACCCATCAGTCATCAATGACTATAGACCCGTTGCTCTGACATCCCACATCATGAAGGTCCTGGAGAGACTCCTGTTGGCACCCCTGATTAAGCAAACAAGAACGTATCAGGACCCGCTGCAGTTTTGCTTACTGCTGTGGAGTTGGAGTTGAAGATGCCATCATCCACCTACTTCAACCAACCCACTGTCATCTGCAGAAATACTCAGATGACTCCGCAATTGTCGGGTGTATCAGAGATGGACAAGAAGCTGAATACAGAGAGCTGGTGGACCGCTTTGTGACATCGTGTGGAAACAATCGTCTCACATTGAATGTGAACAAAACAAAGGAGATGATTGTAGATTTCAGAAGAAACAGGGACAAATCAAGGATACGTTTCCATCATGGGAGAAGAAGTGGAGGTGGTTGAAGAGTATAAATACCTCGGAGTTCACCTTGACAACAGACTGGACTGGAGGCGCAACAGTGAAGCCGTCTACAAGAAGGGACAGAGCAGACTGGACTTCTTGAGGAAGCTTAGGTCCTTCAAGGTTTGCAGCAAGATGCTGCAGATCTTCTACAAGTCTGTTGTGGAGAGTGTAATCTCTTCAGCCGTCATCTGTTGGGGTAGCAGCATCAGAGCCAGGGATTTAAAAAGGCTAAACAACCTGATAAAGAAGGTTCTGGTTCTGTTCTTGGGACAACTGTGGAAAATCTGGAGATGATAATGCAAAGAAGGATTCTTCATAAAATCAAAAAAATTATGGTCAACCCTGAGCATCCTCTTCATGAGACAGTCATACAACAGAGCGTCTTCAGTCGGAGGCTTCTTCAGTTTCGCTGCAATACAGACCGCTACAGGAAATCCTTCCTGCCCACAGCCATCATCATCTACAACAACTCCTTGAAGAATTAATTATATGAGCTACAACAACACTTAATTTCCCTCTGGGATTAATAAAGTATTTTGAATTGAATTGAATCCAAGAGGCTTCTTCAGTTCTGAAAACTGGATTGGGAGTATCAGATTTATAAGTCTAAGGTTCACAGTTTTTAGTTTGATTGATAGTGAATTTCCCCTAAATGAAGTATCTATCTATCTATCTATCTATCTATCTATCTATCTATCTATCTATCTATCTATCTATCTATCTATCTATCTATCTATCTATCTATCTATCTATAAGAATGTAGCAGAGCAAGGAGAGGTGGTTGGTCTAAAACTATAGCAGCATAACTACAGCAAAATAGCTCAGGATAACCTAAACAAGCTTGATTATCAAGGGCTTCAGAAATGTTCACCTGTCTTCTCGCTTTTAGTGATTGGACATTATGCTGTTTTAAAGAACCATATTTTTTCCTCTTTTTTGCTTTTTTAAAATGCCATTGTTAATTCAGACTGTGCATAAAGAAGCTTCGTTTATTGTTTTATGTAAAAAAACGATACTAATTTTTTTTACTATCACATAAACGAAAATTAATTAAATAAAATATTATTAAAATTATCTTTGAAATATAGAAGACAAGAAATACTGATATTTTGAAAGGATTTAAACAAAAAAAATGCAAATATAATATATATATATATATATATATATATATATATATATATATATATATATATAAAAATTAAATAAGTAAAAAAAATAGAAATGAAAAAGTAATTTGAAGGGATGTCAATGGGATAAAAATGTAGAGGGGACACAAGTTGCTCTATGTAGTTTAAAACACCTATGGAAGTCCAAAAGAAAAAAACATGAAAAAGTAGAACAGGATAGTATTTTTTTTTATTTGATGATTTTGTCATCTAAAGCTTGGAAGAAAACTGAAAATATACAAAATGTTCATTTTACTTTTAAAAATAAAAGGTTTCTGTTTGAATGACAATGTGTGGATCAAATGTATAATAAAAGTAATATTGATTAAAGAAAACATTGTGCAAAATACTCTAGATTTACAGGGAATCATGAATTCATGAACATTTAAAATAAATTACTCACACTGCCAAGGCAGACAGAAAGTCCAAATGAACTAAGGCGATTAATAAAGTACCAATAATGTTATTTGTCTCACTTCCTGGATACCTTTATGATTAGAAGTACAAAATAAAATTACATATTTTAATACTAAAATACCTTAGAAACAATGCTTTTAAGAATAGGGTGTGGAAGTTGATGACCTTCTCAAAAAGGGAGATATAGAAGGCGAAGACACTTTTCTGCTAGTCAGTTTGTAATAATTCAAAGTTTCTTTTGACGGTTTTGATTTTTAAACTAATCTGTTTATCAAGCAAATGCAAACACTAAACCCATCATAGATTGTGAAAATAAAATTAAAATACTCTGTCAGAAAAAAAAAAATTTAATCTCACAAAACAGAGAAAGGGAGAAAAACACAAATTAATCGGAAAATAAAGAGTTAAATAGGAAGTTTAATAGTTTGATATTTTAAAAAGTTTGAGTTTATTGGGCTTGACAGAATTTGTCTCCGATTTAAAACATGAATGACATAAAAATAACATTTTCAAGCAAACAATCTTTTTATAATCACTCAACTGAAAAAAAAGAGAAAATAAAGAGAATATGTGAATAGGAAGAGTCAGAACTAATAATGTTATTTCACAGGAACAGAAAAATGAGAACACAAATTCAGTTAACCCAAAAAATACAGTTTTTAAAATTTAATTGGCAGTGGTTGGATTAAATCTACAAAGAAACTATTGTAAGATAATTTAGCTTAAAAGTCATAAAACTCGCGAGAACAAAGGAAGTCTGGGATTTTAACACATCGTAAACGTTAAACCGTCTTTAGCAAACATGATCAAATAAAGAAAAGTAAGAAATTATTTGGAATACATATTACTACTAATAATTAATCTATTATTTCTCTATTGCTCCTCCATAGTTCCTGGGCACACTGATGGTTAATAAGTACAAAATAAATAAAATATTCTTTAATCCCGAAATACTTTTAGTAACAGTTTTCAGAAAAGGCTACATTTGAAGCTAGAAATAAAAAGATGAAAAAAGGCATTCATCAAAGTAAGTTTAGCTCTTTTCTTGACATGGTTTTATTTCTGTAGAGTTCATGGTCGACTTTAAGAAACCGCAACCATACGCCGTCTCGGTTCGGAAGCGCTCTTTTCTGAGGTTGAGCTCAATCTGTTAGAAAATTAAAGTAAAAGCTGTAAAAGATGAGCTTTTAATACTTTAATCATTAAAACTATTTGTTCTGATCTTTTTTTTTTTTCTGTTCAGCTTGGGCGTACAAAGTGCCTGAATACTTCATTCCCTCTGTGGATCTATAGCAATATCTCATAACACAGTACAATTTATGGGGCAGTGGGGGCAGGAGGAAACACTTAGATCTGTGTAATAAGTGAAAATGTATGGATTAGTTGTAACATGAGCTAATGTACGCCCCCTGCCAGGTCCAGCAGGGACCCAGCGGCCTCCTGGGCCTCCACGTCCAGCTGCAGGATCTCCACAGTCTCCAGGTCCAGCTCGGATTCGCCCGGCAGCACCAGGTACTGGCACTGGTCGGACTCGTAGTAGTGCAGCTCGATGTAGCCGCTGTCGGACAGCGGGTCCTTGTCCGCGTCGTCGCTGACCTCGTTCGGCAGGTATTCGGACGGCTCCATGGCGACCAGCTCCTCGTGATCCGGGGTCAAAGGGCACGGCAGGTCTTCGGAGAAAGGCGTGTGGATTTGGGGAGGGGAACCGCAGAGGAGCAGGGCGTGGGAAAGCGTGTCTGCGTGAGGTAAAGAAGAAAACGAGAGAGATTAATAACTAAAACCTTAATTATAACCTATTTAAGAGACGGGCTGATTAATCAGATACTGCAGGAAGCAGACGAGGGGCGTGAAGTGTAGAGATTTAGGCGTAAAACAAGGTGGACTCATGACGAAGGCTACAGCCGCGTTACTAAGGTGAAGGAAGGCGGTTGCCTCGGTACCAGAAAACAAACAAGGGAACAATGCTGCGCGCTGAAAAAGGCCGCAGAGCGGAGAAAAAGCTGCGTGTGATAAAAAATGCCACGGAGGGCTCAGCACGGGTCCGTGTGTGTCCGTACTGACCTGAGATTTCCACCGAGTCACACACTGCAGGCACCTCAAAGCTGGGTCCATCCAACCTGCAAACAGGAATTAAACAAAGAAACACCACAGGTGATTAGGTGTGAAGTCACTCAGAAAGTCCTCTGATCGTAACACACAAGCAATGAATGATGAGCGGGAAAACACTGGCGTTTTGACTATGTCTTTGTTTGAAAACGCGGTAATTGTTGTTTAAAATATTTTTTTTTTTTTTCCAGATACAAATCTGAAACGTTTGGCTTGCATTTAAATTCAGTCCTCTTTACTCTGAAACTAGAGCTGGGTATCGATTCAGATTCTCAAGAGATAGAATCGATTATCCCGATTCAATCCAATCTGTTCCGATTCGATATTGATACGGGTCAGTGCTAGTAAAAACATTAGTTTTTTTTACTGCTACCTTAATTATATGGCTGTAATGCAATGACACAACACTGAATGAGAAACAGTTCACCGGTAAAAACCTCAGCCTTAAAATGGCTGTCTGGACTTTTCCTTCTTATTTTAGCTGTGAAAAAAAAGAGCAAATAATGTTAAACAATTAAACAGATTTTTGGACTTTTTATAAAAATCGATTCCGAATCGATTTTTATCCACACAGCACTATCTGAAATCCCTAAATAAAATTAAGTAGCTTTCTGTTGATCACTCTTCTCTACAGGTCAGATTCTCCTGCTGCTGATGGAAACCAGCCCCACGGCATGATGGTGCCATCACCATGTTTCACAGTGGGGGGGGGGGGATTGGTGTGTTCAGGGTGATGTGTTGTGTTTTAATGTTGGCCAAGATGTTACATTTTGACTTCATCTGACCAGAGCAGCTGTTTAAAGAGCAACTCACCCCCCTACCAGAATCTACAGACAACGAGAAAGATGGAGAGCAACTTCAGCTCTTTTGCCAACAGAGCGATATTTTGAGGTGGAGGATTTCTCCCCACCTTCCTTCACCAGAGGAACGAGGAGGAGGTCGTGGGCGGAGACTCGGCTTCTTTCATGCCCCACAGCGGCAGAGCGAACAGCAATGCCCGGTTCAAATTCAAGTGCAGTATAATTTTAACCTGAAGAGGGCGCCACACTGACGGATTTAGGCAGAAGATTATTATTTTTACTTATGCCTTGTCCACACGTAGCAGGGTATCTCACAAAATGAAGATAATTTCTACGGTTTGGCTCGTCCTCCACACGAAAACACAGATGTACGGCACCGAAAACGAATCTTTTTGAAAACTCCGGCCAACGTGAAGATCTGCGTTTTTTCCGTTTTAAGCGTTTGCTTGTGGACAGAAACAACCGGAGTTTTCACCTCCGCAACGTCACTTTCCGTGACCAAAATGCTCCGATATCACTTGTGCGACCTGCGTTTACACTCAGAAACAGCATTCATGCCCTCGGAGATGTGTTGGCATCATCAATTGTCCAAGCACTTTTTGATTGCTTGTTTTTACAAGCTCAATTAGTGCTCTATGTAGAAGTTAGAAAGTAGAATGTTACTCTGAGTGGATAGGATTTGGGGGGAACTACTGCCCCCTACAGGTTTGGCATGTCTATGAATGTGCTTTAACAATGCACTTATGCGGTTAGGTGTAGACGGAGATTTTTTTTAAACGACGTGGTGAGAATATTGGTAAAAAAAACAAAACCAGGCTACGTGTGTAGATGGCCTAAAATGCACTAAAATACCAAAACAGTGACCAGGCGTCTAGACAGCACTATTACACACTCATTTATACAGTTTATCAGCAAAAAAAACACGTTGATTTGGGGGCGCGTTGCTGTTTAAAGCTTGTTGTATAACCTAACCCTGGTTTAAACTTCTCCGTGACTTTATCTCTGACCTCTCAGCGGTGTTCCTTGGTTTTCCTTGTTCCTTGGTGCCGTTTGTTCACTAGCGGACCTCCAGAGGCGTTTCAGAACAGCTGTATTTATACTGAGATTAAATAACACACTAGAGGGCGGTACCTACTAAAAAGGTGACTTCTGAAGGAAATTTATTTAGGAGTATAAGAAAACGAGGCAAATAAACTCAGCAAAAAAAGAAACGTCCCTTTTTCAGGACTATGTATTTCAACAATAATGTTGTAAAAATCCAAATAACTTTACAGATCTTCATTGTAAAGGGTTTAAACAATATTTTCCATCCATGTTCAATTAACCATAATCAATTAATTAACATGCACCTGTGGAATGGTCGTTAAGACCTTAACAGCTTACAGAAAGTAGGCATTTAAGGTCACCGTTCTAAAAACTAAGGACACTAAAGAGACTTGTCTACAGACTGTAAAAAACACCCAAAGAAAGATGCCCAGGGTCCCTGCTCATCTGTGTGAACGTGTATTAGGCTGCAGGGAGGCATGAAGACTGCTGATGTGGCGAATGTCCGCACTGTGAGACGCCTAAGACAGCGCTACAGGGAGACAGGAAGGACAGCTGATCATCCTCGCAGTGGAAGACCACGTGTAACAACACCTGCACAGGATCGGTACATCCGAATATCACACCTGCGTGACAGGTACAGGATGGCCACAACAACTGCCAGAGTCACACCAGGAACACACAATCCCTCCATCAGTGCTCAGACTGTCCGCAATAGGCTGAGAGAAGCTGGACTGAGGGCTTGTAGGCCTTTTGTAAGGCAGGTCCTTACCAGACATCACCAGCAACAACGCCGCCTATGGGCACAAACCAACCTTCGCTGGACCAGACAGTGGCAAAAAGTGCTCTTCACTGATGAGTCACGGTTTTGTCTCACCAGGGGTGATGGAGCGATTCGTGTTTATCGTGGAAGGAATGAGCGTTACACCGAGGCCTGTACCCTGGAGCGGGATCGATTTGGAGGTGGGGGGTCCGTCATGGTCTGGGGCGGTATATCACATCACCATCGGACTGAGCTTGTTGTCATTGCAGCCAATCTCAATGCCTTGCGGTACAGGGAAGACATCCTCCTCCCTCATGTGGTACCCTTTATGCATGCTCATCCGGACATGATCCTCCAGCAGGACAATGCCACCAGCCATACTGCTCGTTCTGTGCGTGAGTTTCTGCATGACAGCAATGTCAGTGTTCTGCCATGGCCAGCGAAGAGCCCGGATCTCAATCCCATTGAGCACGTCTGGGACCTGTTGGATCGCAGGGTGAGGGCCAGGGCCATTCCCACCAGAAATGTCCAGGAACTTGCAAGTGCCTTGGTGGAAGAGTGGGGTAACATCTCACAGCAAGAACTGACAAATCTGGTCCAGTCCATGAGGAGGAGATGCAATGCAGTACTTCAAGCAGCTGGTGGCCACACCAGATACTGACTGGTACTTTTGATTTTGAGCTTCCCTTCATTCAAGGACACATTATTCTTTTTCTGTTAGTCACATGTCTGTGAAACATTTTTAGTTTATGTCTTATGGTGTTGACTCTTTTAGTGTTCGTACAAATATTTACACACATTAAGTTTACTGAAAGTAAAAACAGTTGAAAGTCAGAGGACGTTTCTTTTTTTGCTGAGTTTACAAATGCCAGGCTGCACTTTTTATTTTCAGTGGTTTAAAAACAATGGATCTTCCACTTCACGATGTTTAACTTCACAAATATTTATACACCATCGCTGGAGATGGGCACCATTTTTTATCTTTGTTGTTGGAGGTAAAGCCAATCAGCGACAGGGAAAACAAATGGCGAGACGGGATTGGCTGCTTTACAAATGCCAGCCTATAGCGTGTAAAACCTATGTGTTTTTACCTTCCCAAGCTGCTTTTTCTTTTGAATATCTTAGATTTGCTCTATGAAAGGACAAAAATCTGTGAATAGGCAAATTTCTCTCAAATAATGAACTGCATGGACAATAGATGAATGGATGAATGATACATACATGGCACAGCTAAGCTAGGTCATTGCCAAATGGAAAATATATGGGACCACAGTGATATTATAGAAATGTGAGGGTTTTTCTCCAAAATAGACAAGACGGAAAGTAATCAGTGAGCCTGCAAAAGGCCGGCAGCAGCAATGAAGAAGCTGGAGACGTTTTCCCAGGTTCTAGTTATGTTCCACATGTGATAAAAATCCTCCAGGAGTAAAAGGCCTAGCCTGGAAAACATCCAGGCTAAAATCTTCTGAAGCCTCGTTGGAGAATCTTTTATAATCTTATATAATCCACCCTATTTTATATTTTGATGTTTTTGTTTGTTAACGTAACTGGTCTTTGTGATCCACTGTACTTAAAATGTAATTAATGTGTAAAAGTGTTTTATGGTGCCTGCTTTAGGACAGCAGATGCAGTTTACCTATTGTGCTAATTCTGCCATATTTACATTGATGTTTTTTTCTGCCGATATGGGGATCAATATGCATTGTCCTCATTTAATAAATAAAGAAAAAAAACCTGATGAAGCAAAATTTATACTCTGGCTCGACCCAGAGAGGAAGGTTATTTCAGTCGCTTGTATCCAAGATCTAGTCTTTTCACCCATGATTCATGTCTCAAATAAACCCAACAAAACCCAATTATGTTTACGTCCCTGCTGTAATGATTTATCTCACTTCAAGGGACATTTCTGCTGCTGTTATTTGCACGTCTGTTTTTCACAGTTCATATTTTGTTAACTTCTCATAAAGAACACATTTACTTCTTATTGCACATTGGGTAAAAAAAATAAAAAATAAAGTTTATTTTTTTAAATTATCCTAATCAGTTGCACATTCAAATCGGAGTATGCCACTTTATTTTTGATTACTGCACAGTACTTTGGTTTTGCAATTTTGTCCTTAATGTACATATATTACTCTTAATTCTGTTTAAAAAAAAAATACTTTTACACTTTTCTTGTGTGGATCTAAATGCTTCTATTACCTGTCACTTTGCTGCTGTCACAGCTGAATTTCCCCCCTTGTGGGACAATAAAGGATTATTCTATTCTATTCTTTTCTTCTCTATTCTCCGGAGGTTCTGAGCGCCCACGTGCCGCCTCAGCTGCTCCTCTACCACATCGGACCAGAACCACATCTGATTTTGATCAAGAATTAATCGGACAACCCTGAGTATCCTCTTGATGAGACTGTCTTCAGAGGAGATCCTTCCTGCCCACAGCCATCAGGATCTGCAACAACTCCTTGAAGAGGTAAATAGTATGAGCTACAACAACACTTAAAATCCCACTGAAAAAAAATCCCCAATGAAGCACTTATGAATTTAATTTGAATTGATCCATCTCCCACCCCATCCTCCCTTTACCCAGGAACAAGACAGCAGGATACTTGAAAATGATCCCCGACCCAGAGAGAGAATAATCCATCTCCAGTGGAGAATCTCAGACTCAAGAGGAGCTGACTGAAGGTTGTGTTTACTCCTTCTTACAGTAAATAAGGGCCCCGTTCTGAGGTTAAATCAATATAATGAATATATATATATATATATATATATATTTTTTAGATTCACAGAGTTTAGGATTGGACTCACAGTGCGGGCTTGTTGATCAGACTGCTGTTGGTGCTGTGATAACTGTGGGTCTTCCTCAGAGCCTCCAGGAGCGCCGGCCGATACTCTGGACACACACACCACAGAGATCCCTTCCCCACCGACTGCAACAACACACAAACCGGTGCTTTTAGACAGGTCAGTGGGTTCAAACCTACAGACCCTTTCCACAAAAAAAAAAACCTAGAATATCTAGTTAATAAAGTACTTATTTGTTTATTTGAACATAGTTTGGGTTTCCGTCTCACAAAACCCACGAAAACAGGAATTAAAAAAATTTGAATACTGTGAAGAAATCACCATTTACTTCTCAGTTTTTGCAGAAATAAAGAAATAAATTGGGATCACATCAAATCAATCAAAATATGGTACTATCAAAACAATATGTCAATCTTCCATCCTTGGTAGGGAATCCCTTTGCCTTAATCACTGCCTCGATGCGCCGTGGCATTGAGGCAATCAGCCTGTGGCATTACCTGAGTTATGGAAGCCCAGATTTCCTTGATGCTTGCTGTCAGCTCTTCTTTGTTTTTGGGTCTGGTGCCCCTCATTTTCCTCTTAATAAAACCCCATAGATTCTAAATGGGGTTTAGGACCGGCGAGTTGTCTGGCCAGTCAAGGACTGTGATGACATGGGCATCAAACCAGGTTTTGGTGCTTCTGGCTGTATGGGCAGGGGGCAGGTCCCGCTGGATCTCCATACTGATCCTCAGCAGAAGGAATCATGAAGTCCTCTAAAACGTTCTGGTAGACTGGTGGGGTGACCTTGGATTTAAGAAATCAGAGTTTACCAACACCTGCACCGGACATTACACCCCAAATCATGACTGACTGGATATTTCACACTGGACCTCAAGCAGCTTGGGTTCTGTTCCTCACCCGTCTTCCTACAACCCATGGACCTTGATTCCCGAATGAAAGGCACACTTTACTTTCATCGGAAAAGAGGACCTTGGACCATTGGCCAACAGTCCAGTCCTTCTCCTCGGCCCAGTTGAGGCGCTTCCTACGTTGGCTCAGGCTCAGAAGTGGTTTGACCCAAGGAACCCGACAGTTGTAGCCCAGATGCGTCTGAATGTGGTGAATCTTCTCTGTTTGATAATTTGCTGAAGCCCACGGTCAGCTCTTCTGCTGGTGCATCTTCTCCTGCCACATTTTGTCCTTCCACTAGACTTTCCATTGATATCCTTGGACACAGCACTCTGTGAACAGCCAGCCTCCTTAGCTATGAACGTTTGTGCCTTACCAATTCTATGGAGGGAATCAATGATGGTCTTCTGGGCACTTGTCAAGTCTGCAGTCTTCCCATTTTGAACCTAACTGAGACAATCGAACCAAAGTGAATCAATTTAACGACACCTGGGAAAACCTGTGCTTTGAGTTTAGTAGATGAATAGTGTGTGACATTCAGTTTCAAACATTCATGCCCTGTAAAATTTGGGCTGATTTCTTCACAGTATTCTATTTTTTTTGGAAAGGGTTTGTATAATATTTTAGATTCAGTGAGCAGATGTTCCTGGAAATGGTGCACCTACCTGGCTCTTGTCCCTCTGAATACGACGGAAGCTCTTGCTCAGCGACAGGTTGTGTCTGACGGAGTTCCTCCAGCCACCGACAGCAGTCCTGTAGTAGGGAAAGTTTCTCACTATCCATTCATAGATGTCCTTCACTGGGAGCCTCCTCTGGGGAGAATCCTCGATCGCCATGAAAATAAGACTGCTGAAGGAGTACGGCGGCTTGGAGTAGGCAGGAGGAGGAAGCTGGGGAGGCACGCAGGGCCGCTGCTGGGGCGGCGGTACCATTTTGGCAAGAGGCTGCAGAGGGAGCAGGTCACCTCTCTGGTGCAGCCAGCTTAGGCAAGTCAGGTCATCCTGGTCGGACGTGTTTACCTGCGCGCTTCGTTCCTCGAGGCACTGAGAGGCAGCGGAGTCTGAAACGGGGGAGGACGAGTGAGCAGACTCCGCTGTTGCTGGAGAGAGCGAGGCAGGGGACGGGGGGAACGAGATCGGAGAAAGCGGCAGCGAGACACCTGACGGGGTCAGCTGGGGCAACAGAGGGCCTCCAGGAGCGGTGGGAGATGGGCAGAAAGACGGCAGCGTGCGAGAGCTGTTCTCCATCTCTCTCAGGGGGCAAAGATCCAGGCTCATTCAACTGTTTGGCTGCAAGAAGCAAACAGAAATCACTCAACTACAGCATAAAACATAAATGCCTTGCAAAACGCATTTTGTCACCTCACAACCCAACACTTCTGTGTATTTTATTGGGATTTTATATTATAGACCATCACAAAACATGTTTTCTTTTTGTTTTTAAAACATAAAACATTTGAACAAATGCGGTGTGTGTGCGGTTTGATTTTTTTTAGTCCCCTTTACTCTTTGATCTCTAAATAAAATCCTGTGCAACAAACTCCCTCCGGAAATCACGATAAATGTAAATAAATCAAATGTTCGTCCGGGGCAAGGGAGAGCCTCAAGAAAAGAAGGAGAGAGGCAGCCAAGAGGCCCATGGTAACTCTGGAGGAGCTGCAGAGCCTTACAGCTCCGGTGGGGAGGACATCTATTAGTTGTGGCAAGAAGAATGCCCCTTATTGGAAGAAAAAAAAAACCATGTGGCATCCTCTGCGGTTTTCCCACAAGCCATGCAGGGATGTTCTGGTCAGATGTGACGGAAACGTGGCGTGAAACATGGGAGGTGGTTTTGTTCTGGAGGGACAGGGAAGCCGGTCGGTATGGATGAAACCCTGCTTGAGACGAGAGCATCTCGGCCCTACAAATACGATCAGAGGTACATTGAGTCAGAATGGATTTCTCAATAAATCAAATTAAGAATGTGGGAAGACTTGAACATTTCTGTTCACAGACTCATTTTCTAAAGCAGAATTCATTTAAAAAATAAAATAAAGTCATTGTCTGGGCGTGCAAAGCAGCTAAAGTCTACACTCCATGAGGCTAAACACAAATACACACCAGTCTTTTCAGATTTCCAAATCCCAATTACGCTTCAGGGTTACTAGTCCATGCATAAAATCCAAATAAAACAAATGTAAGGCTTGTAGCTGTATTATAGCACGTTTCCACTGCAATGATCTCCTCCAACATCACAGATCAGTATTAAATGTTTGCCACTCGTTCCCCTCCGGTGAGCATCTTCTCTTTGTTCAAAGTCCAGACTCACGTTTCCATTAACCTTGCAGGTAAAAAAAAAGTCTAAATAAGTGGATCGTGGACTTTTAAAAAGGTGCAGTGAAATCAAACGTTTGGTTATTAATTATTATAAATGACCCACTAAAACTTTGCACGAAACCACATGGCTCCACAAAGAAGCGCAGGAAGCAAATGGCGGAATAATATAACGTTTCAATTAGCCGCCCTTCTCCTCGCAGGTAACCCCCCTCCTCCTCCTCCTCCTCCCTCTCCCTCGGTGCTGCTGGCCGCTTTAAAAAAAGGCGAAGAGGTGAACGAGTTACTCACCAGATCACCGAGAGAGGACGGCTCCCATTTAAAGTCCCGCACAGGTCGGGAAAAATAAGTTAAACCCGGGCGGGCTGTGAAACGTAGAAGAGCCGCAGTCGGACACCTCTCCCTCCGTGCCCTGTTGATATCTGCGGTTACCGTGGAAACCGCATGGACGCACTGCGCGCTCCCGATCCAATCAGACAAAAAAAAAACCAGAGGTGTAAAACTTTAAAAATGGCTTCAAACCGCAATGAGAGTCACGAAACAACCCGAACTAGACACGATTTAGTTTGTTTTGTTTTTTTGTCTGGGAAATGCAGGGTTTAAATTGAAACCCAAAAGTAGAAGTAATCATTCAGTTCAATTCCCAAAAATACTTTATTAAACACAAAAATAAATTAAAATGTTCCAACTCATTTTATTAAATCCTCTTCAAAGTGTGGGTGGATCTCTACTAGCAATCAGTTTTATAACATATCTACTATCTATAATCTACATCTATGACAGACAGACTAAAACAGTTGTGCAATAGTCTCGTGAAGAGGACTTCAGGGTTGTCTGTAATTTTCTTGATTAATGAATGGTAAATTGCCTGCTTTATCAAATCCTGAGGACCCCAAAGTGCTTCACAGCACACACAGTCATTCTCCTATTCATGCACTGGCGAGGGAAAGCTAAACTGTAGCCACAGCTGCCCTGGGGCACTCTGAAGAATCCTTCTGTGCAACATTATCTCCAGCTCTCTATATAGATATATATCTATATAGATATAGAGTGGGGCAAAAAAGTATTCAGTCAGCCACCAATTGCGCAAGTTCTCACACTTAAAAATATGAGAGGTCTGTAATTTTCATCATAGGCATACCCCAACTATGAGAGACAAACTATGAGAGACAAAATGAAAAAACAAAAGTTCATCTCAATACTTTGTTATATACCCTTTGTTGGCAATGACAGAGATCAGACGTTTTCTGTAAGTCTTCATCAGGTTTTCACAAACTGCTGCTGGTATTTTGGCCCATTCCTCCATCCAGATCTCTTCTAGAGCAGTGATTTTTTTGGGGGGCTGTCGCTGGGCAACACGGACTTTCAACTCCATCCAAGTATTTTCAATGGGGTTGAGATCTGGAGACGGGCTGGGCCTCTCCAGGACCTTGAAATGCTTCTTATGAAGCCACTCCTTCGTTACCCGGGCGATGTGTTCGGGATCATTGTCATGCTGAAAGACCCAGCCATATTTCATCTTCAATGTCCTTGTTGATGGAAGGAGGTTTTCACTCAAAATCTCACGATACATGGCCCCATTCATTCTTTCCTTTACATGGATTGGTCGTCCTGGTCCCTTTGCAGAAAAACATCCCCAAAGAATGATGCTTCCACCCCTATGCTTCATAATAGGTATGGCGTTCTTTGGATGCCATTCTGCATTCTTTGTCCTCCAAACACGACAACTAAACTTTCTACCAAAAAGTTCTATTTTGGTTTCATCTGACCATATGACATTCTCCCAATCCTCTTCTGGATCATCCTAATGCCCTCTAGCAAACTTCAGACGGGCCTGGACATGTACTGGCTTAAGCAGGGGGACCCGTCTGGCACTGCAGGCTTTGAGTCCCTGGCGGCATAGTGTGTTACTGATGGTAGCCTTTGTTACTTTGGTCCCAGCTCTCTGCAGGTCATTCACTAGGTCCCCCGTGTGGTTCTGGAATGTTTGCTCACCGTTCTTGTGATCATTTTGACCCCACCGGGTGAGATCTTGTGTGGAGCTCCAGATCGAGGGAGATTATCACTGGTCTTGTATGCCTTCCATTTTCTAATAATTGCTCCCACGGTTGATTTCTTCACACCAAGCTGCTTACCTATTGCAGATTCAATCTTCCCAGCCTGGTGCAGGTCTACAATTTTGTTTCTGGTGTCCTTTGACAGCTCTTTGGTCTTGGCCATAGTGGAGTTTGGAGTGTGACTGTTTGAGGTTGTGGACAGGTGTCTTTTATACTGATAACAAGTTCAAACAGGTGCCATCAATACAGTTAACGAGTGGAGGACAGATGAGCCTCTTACAGAAGAAGTTACAGGTCTGTGAGAGCCAGAAATCTTTCTTGTTTGTAGGTGACCAAATACTTATTTTCCACCATAATTTGCAAATAAATTCTTTAAAAATCAGACCATGTGATTTTTTTTCTAATTTTGTCTCCCATAGTTGATTTATACCTATGCTGAAAATTACAGGCCTCTCTCATCTTTTTAAGTGGGAGGACTTGCACAATTGGTGGCTGACTAAATACTTTTTTACCCTACTGTATGTGTGTACCCTACACACACACACACACACACACACACACACACACACACACACACACACACACACACACAATATATATATATATATATATATATATATATATATATATATATATATATATATATATATATATATATATAAACAGACTTAGAGACCATTTAAAGGCTCAGGAACCCTTTGTAGGTGTTTTGGATTAATTAGCTGATTAGAGTGTACCATTTTGAGCCTAAATTATTGAACTTTTTCACAATATTCAGATTTTCTAAGGTTTTGAATTTGGGGTTTTCATACTGTAAGCCATAGTCATTCAAATTATAACAAATACAGGCTTGAAATATTTCACTTTGATATAGACTCATTATATGCATTTCTTAGTTTCAACTTTTTTGAATTACTGAAATAAATTTACTTTCTCAAAATATTCTAATTTTTTTTCAAGTTTCATCTGTACACAAACAGGAACATGGTAATCAATTGTTAATATCGGCCCGGTTTTACTTATCGGACCATTACAGATATAGCTATTATCCCTACTTTTTAAGTCCCTGGCCCTGATGCTGCCACTCCGACAGATGATGGCAGAAGAGACTGCACTCTCCACAATCTGCTTTCAAGCTGCTTCATGGTGATCAAAAGGCAAAGCTGACCTAAAAGACATAAAACTACTTGAAGAGCTCATGTTGCCTCTTTGTATCTCTCAAAATTGATGTTTTAACAAGACGAGCGCCAAAGACACCAGCAGGTGAGAGGTTATCTTGGTTCTGGACCTGCAACATTAAAGTCAAATCAAGCTTCCCGTTTCTGAGTTGAATCCAAGAAATGCAACGGCTGGTTGGGTGAAGTCCAATCGTCCTGGGCTGCAGTAGCTGCTAAAAGTTTGGCTCACTCCATGCAACACAGAAATCAAACTAAATGCAAGCACAGTGATTTACAGGAAAGTCAAAGCGTCAAGCTTTTTTTTTGTAAACAAAAAATACAATGTTCCCTTTATTTCTAAAGGGATAAAGTTGATCAAATGTTTGTTTTTAAACGCCGCTACTGCTTTGGAAGCTACTAATACAACAGTAGATCTAAAGCCAACACATATTGGACACTGGACGGGGGTAAGCCGTATTGCGTCATTTCCTGTTGTCACTGTTGCGCTCCCTGTAAACTGTTTGGTGTTCAGACTCTCTTGAATTGATCTTATTTTCTCTGTGCTGAGGCCTTTCTAAGTTATTTTAACACACAAGCACAGTAAAACACACATTTTGTGGTGGTGTACTTTACGTTTTGGGAACTCCTTGTGTTTCACACAGCTTTTCTTGGGGTGGTAAGGTCTCGCTAGCTCAGTTAGCTTAGCTTCATTGCGGCTATGGCTACTCTTCTCTCTCCTGTCTCTAACGCTTCTGTTCTCTCTTGCTCTCTCTGTTAGATGTTTAGTTACTTCCCTGCCTCCTTTAGTGATAATGGTAACTGTAATAAATGTAATATTTTTGTAGTTTTGGAGGCGAGGGTATCAGAATTAGAAGTACGGCTCCGCGCTGTTGAAAAACCAGCAGATAGCCGAAGCCCATTAGCCACCGCGGGGCCAACAAGGATAGAACCCCCTAGCTGTCCTCCGGTAGAGCCCGCGCAGCCGGGACCTCAGGCCGGCTGGGTGACGGTACGTAGGAAGCATAGTTCTAGGACCCAGCCCCCGGGCCACCACCAACCGGTCCGCGTTTCTAACAGATTTTCCCCGCTCAGCGACACACCCGCTGAGAAGCCGACCCTGGTAACTGGCAGCTCCATAGTCAGAAACGTGGCATTAGAAACACCATTGACCATAGTCAAATGTTTGCCAGGGGCCAGAACGGGCGACATCAAATCCTACCTGAAACTGCTGGCTAAAGATAAGTGTAAATACAGTAAGATTGTTATTCACGCTGGCGGTAATGACACCCGGTTACGCCAATCGGAGGTCACTAAAATTAGTGTTGCTTTGGTGTGTAAGTTTGCCAAAACAATGTCAGACTCGGTAATCTTTTCTGGTCTCCTGCCTGATCGGACCAGTGACGACATGTTTAGCCGCATGCTGTCATTCCATCAACTGGAGAACATTTTGGGGAAAACCTGGTCTGATCCGGAGAGACGGCATCCATCCCACTTTGGATGGAGCAGCTCTTCTTTCTAGGAATATGGCCGAATTTATCAGTCCTCCAAAACACTGACAACCCAGGGTCCAAACCAGGAAGCAGAGTCGTAGTTTAACCCACCTCTCTGCTGCTTCTGTACTGGTACCCCCCCATTACTCTATAGAAACAGTGTCTTGCCCACGGCCAAAGTTAAATGGATTAAAAGTTAAGCCAACAAAAGCAAATTATGGAAATCTCATAAAAATAAATACAACTTTGACTGAACAGAAAAATAAATCTATTAAATGTGGTTTATTAAACATAAGATCTATCTCCTCAAAGACTTTGTTAGTAAATGACGTGATTTGTGATAATCACATTGATTTGCTTTGTCTCACAGAAACCTGGTTGCAGCAGGAGGATTATGTCAGCATAAATGAGTCAACTCCTTCGAGTCATTTAAATTTTCACATTCCTAGAAATACTGGGCGAGGAGGAGGAGTTGCAACCATTTTTTAGACCAATTGATAGCTATAGTTCTTTTGAACATCTAACCCTTAATTTTCCTCATCCAAGTTGCAAAATATTAAAACCATTTTTGTTTGTGGTTTTGTATCGTCCACCAGGCCCTTACTCTCAATTCTTGGATCAGATCTCACATTTTTTATCTGATTTAGTATTAAATACTGATAGGGTTATTATAGTGGGGGACTTTAATATTCATGTGGATACTGAAAGTTATCGCCTAAAGGCAGCCTTTAGTGCTATTTTAGACTCAATTGGCTTTACTCAAAAAGTACAGGGATCGACCCACTCGGGCAAACACACTTTGGACCTTGTACTGACATACAGTATTGACTGTGAGGAAATAACAGTCCACCCACATAACCCTGTCCTGTCTGACCACTTCTTAATAGCTTTTAATTTACTTTAACTGACCATCTTAAATCTGAAAGAAAATTTCATTATAGTAGAGCTTTATCAGACAATGCTGTAACAATTTTTAAAGAATCTGTTACATTCTTACTTTCCTCAGTGTCTCAGAGTAACACAGTGGATGGCAGCAATTCTATCTCTAACCCTTCAGAAATTGATGGTCTGGTTCACAGCGTTACGTCCTCATTGCGTTTGGCATTAGATAGTGTAGCCCCCTTAAAAAAGAAAGTGGCTAGCCATAGGAGGCTGACTCCTTGGTTTAACGCAGAGATGCGTACTTTAAAGCAGAATACTAGGGAGTTAGAGAGAAAATGGCGCTCTACACACCTAGAGGATTCCTATTTAACCTGGAATAACAGTCTGCTGCTGTATAAAAAGACCCTTCGACAAGCTAGAACAGCATATTTTTCATCATTAATAGAGGCGAATAAAAACAATCCTAGGTTTCTCTTTAGTACAGTTGCCAAACTTACACAGAGTCATAGCTCTGTTGAGCCAACTATTCCCCCAGCTCTTAGCAGTGATGATTTTATGAGATTCTTCATAAATAAAATAAATTTTATTAAAAATAAAATCATTGGCACCCTCCCAAACATGATTACTTCTTCCTCAGTAAATGAGGCAGTATCGGAAAGAACTGTAGAACCTCAGTTGTGCTTAGACTGTTTTGATTCAGTTGAGCTTTCGGAATTATCAAAAATATTAGCCTAATCTAAACCTTCAACTTGTATGTTGGACCCAATTCCAACCAAATTATTTAAAGAAGTGTTCCATTTGGTTCCTGGCCCCATTTTGGATATGAGGAATCTATCCTTAGTAAACAGATACGTACCACAGGAATTTAAAATAGCTGTAATTACACCTTTACTCAAGAAACCTTCCCTTGATCAAGATGACTTAGTGAATTACAGACCTATATCTAACCTTCCTTTCTTATCCAAGATCCTTGAGAAAATTGTTGCTAATCAAGTCTGTGAGCATCTAAACAGTAACGAGCTGTTTGAAGAGTTTCAGTCAGGTTTTAGAGCTCATCATAGCACTGAAACAGCACTGGTGAAGGTTACTAATGATATTCTCATGGCCTCAGATAATGGACTTGTGTCTGTTCTGGTTTTGTTAGATCTCAGTGCTGCTTTTGACACAGTCGATCATAATATTCTCTTAGAAAGGCTTGAACATGTTGCAGGGATCAAAGGAACAGCACTAGGCTGGTTTAAATCATATTTGTCTGACAGATTCCAGTTTGTTCATCTAAATGATAAATCTTCTTCACTCTCAAGGGTTACTTGTGGAGTTCCACAGGGTTCTGTGCTTGGACCAATTCTGTTCACCATATATATGCTCCCAATTGGTAGAATCATTATACAGCATGGGATAAATTTCCACAGCTATGCCGATGATACACAACTATATTTATCCATAAATCCTGATGAACCCAGTCAGTTAGGTAGATTACATGCATGTCTGGAAGACATAAAAACATGGATGACCCTAAACTTTTTGCTTTTAAATTCTGACAAGACAGAAGTTGCTGTCTTTGGACCAGAAGTTCTTAAACAGAAACTGATTAGTCAATCACTTCATCTGGATGGCATTAAATTGGCCCCCAGTAATAACGTAAAGAACCTCGGCATTATTTTTGACCGAGACTTAACATTTAAATCCCATATTAAACAGGTTTCTAGGATTTCTTTCTTTCACCTCCGGAATATTGCTAAAATTAGAAACATCCTGTCCAGGAGTGATGCTGAGAAACTAGTCCATGCATTTGTTACCTCAAGGCTGGACTACTGTAATTCTTTACTATCAGGTTGTCCACAAAATGCCATTAAAAGCCTTCAGTTGATCCAAAATGCGGCAGCAAGAGTTCTGATGAATATTAAAAAGAGAGATCACATTTCTCCTGTTTTAGCTTCCCTTCATTGGCTCCCAGTTAAATCCAGAATATAATTTAAGGTCCTTCTTCTTACATACAAAGCCCTTAATAATCAGCTCCATCATACATCAGAGATCTAATTGTTCCATATGTTCCTAACAGAGCACTTCGCTCTCAGACTGCAGGTTTACTTGTAGTTCCTAGGATTTCTAAAAGTAGAATGGGAGGCAGATCTTTTAGTTATCAGGCTCCTCTCCTGTGGAACCAGCTCCAGGCTTTAGTCCGTGAGGCAGACACTCTGTTTACTTTTAAGGCCAGGCTAAAAACTTTCCTTTTTGATAAAGCTTATAGTTAGATTGGCTTAGGTCATCCTGAGCTATCTCTGTAGTTATGCTGCTATAGGCTTAGACTGCTGGAGGACTGACTTACCAATTTTCTTCACTCTGCTACTTCCTTTTCTACTACTACTCTCCAGTTGTATTACAGTACATTCTGCTATTTCGACTGTTAACTTTGTTTTCTCTCAGTGTTTTTCTCTCCATAGAAGATATACCTGGTCTGGTATCCTGCTTGGCTGCAATGCCCTGTTGGACGGGGGGCATCGACTGGGATGATCCTCCCAGTAACTGAACATCCACTGTGTCCTGTTATCAACTTTTTACTTTCTGTAACATAGAAAGTTCTCTTATATCAGATCTTCTGTTCCTTCTGTCTCTGCTCTGTCTTCTCAAACCCCCAGACGGTCGTGGCAGATGGCCGCTCCTACTGAGCCTGGTTGTGTTGGAGGTTTCTTCCTGTTAAAGGGGAGTTTTTCCTCTCCACCGTCGCTACATGCTTGCTCAGTATGAGGGATTGCTGAAGGAATGCTGTGGTTGTCTGCATCAACGGGGCCCAACCTCACGCCAATGACTGACGCAATCTGCTGGGATTCCTTAAATAGGAAACTTTTAAGCTGATTGGAATGTTTGTATAAATGTATTGAAATTACTTCTTGTTAAGTGCCTTGAGATGACATCTGTTGTGAATTGGCGCTATATAAATAAACTGAATTGAGTATTTAGTGCAATCTGAACTAAAAATAGAAGAACTGAACTATGTGTTGTTTCAGATGTATCACCAGTCTTTTTAGTTCAGTTCTCATTATAGTTTGGGTGTTTTAGGTTTTTCAGATGTGGAGAGAAAGGATGTCCAATAAGCCCTTGGGATTTTCACTCTGGCTGTATACACAAAATAAAATCAATAATGGTGTTTTATTCATTTTTAGAAGAGAAATCTCTGAAAATTTTCCACAAAGAGAACAAAATAGACTAAATACACAAAGCATAATGTTTATTTTTTTCCTACAAAAACTCAAACTTTGCCATACATTGTCAAATGAAAGATAAATAAAATTCAAAGTTGAAAATAGAAAGAGAGGGAGGGCGTGATGCAGCAGCAACATTACTACACCAGAAAAAACTTCACTTGAATCATGAGCGTAATAAGCTGAGTGTACTGTTTGGTTTAAACACTGAAGAACGTCCAGAGACAATGATACGAAAGCTAATTGGCACAGAATCAGATCTGATGTTAAAACCGGTCATTGAGAGCCCCTTTGTTAGGTCAGTTGTTGAAGAAGAAGAAGAAAACAAAGAAAATCAAGAGTTTATCAGCGTTACTTTACAATCACGCAGCAGACAGAGAGACGATTTGCTTCACCCGTTCTGCTCATTTTCAACAAAGCTGAAAAGCTTTGCGCACGCCGCAGCTCAACACCATCCATAAAGGTTTGGAGTTCACCAACAAGACAGCATCGGGGCATGAGTCAATAACCGCCCCACTCCCTCCTGGACTCCGGGTTTTTCAATCGGACCGCGCGGTCACCTGACTAAGTGAAACGTTAACCAGTAGATAATGATTGGCTGAAAGACTGCGGTTGCCACTGTGATATAAAGGCGGAGTTGAGGCTTGACGTTCGATCCCATTCCCATCGAGTCCGAGGAGATGGAGGGCAGGATCTTCATTTTCAGAGATCGAACCTGTGAAGGAAGAAACGTTTTTTTTTTTAGACGGGGAAACGTGTGGCTGCATGGATGTGTCGTAATTTTCTCCAGCTGAACAGAAACAAAACGGAAGTAATTATTTTTTGGACCTAAAGAGGAACAATCAACAGCCAGCACACAGCTTTAGTTAATGCAGCAAGAAACTACTGATCAGGCCTGAAATCTAGGTGTAGTGATGGACTCAGACCTGAACCTCCAGGGTCACATAAAGGCAACAACAAGGTCAGCGTTCTATCACCTGAAGAACATTTCTAGGATTAAAGGACTGATGCCACAACAGGACCTAGAAAAGCTCATCCATGCGTTTATCTTTAGTCAGATTGATTACTGCAACAGCGTCTTCACAGGTCGGCCTAAAAAGTCAATCAGACAGCTGCAGCTGATCCAGAACGCTGCTGCTCGTGTTCCTCACTAGAACCAGGAAAGTAGAGCACATCACCCCAGTTCTAAAGTCCTTACACTGGCTCCCTGTAGCTCAGAGAATAGACTTCTCAATACTCCTACTAGTTTATAAATCATTACATGGCTTAGCACCAAAATATGTTAAAGACCTGTTGTCCCCCCCCCCCCCAGAACACAATATATGCCTTTTTTCATCCAGTCTCTCTGGTGGAAAGAGGGAGACATGCGTGGAAAACAGGCATTCAGATGGAAATTATTGTGGCTGGAAAAATTGAGCTAATTTAAATAGATCCTTAAATGTGTTATTGCGACAGGCCTGTATGGAGAAGCAGGTTTCAGTTTCTATGCTCCTCTTAAACGAGTGCAAAGCTGCTGAAACACAGTCCCTTTAAATCAAAGCTAAAATCCCATCTGTTTAGAGCTGCCTTTGATCCATCGATTAATAACTGGAATGTCAAAACAGTAGTTAGTTTTCATGTTCTTTAAGGCTTCGATGTTGTGTTTTTATTGTGGCTTTTATTCCCCCCCCCCCCAAATCATGTAAAGCACCTTGAATTGCCTTTTTGCTGAAAGTGTGAAATGCAAATAAATGTACCTTGCCTTGCATCCAAGGGAAGAGATTTTTTTTTAAATGTTCTAAGCTAACCTTTAAACAACTGAGCCTGTATTTAGTGTGGTAGGTAACAATGCACATAATAATACTTACAATGAAGAACATTAGGGCACAAGAAGACCAGACAAGGGCAACATAATACCCGTCACTCCCGAACAATAATCCACACAACACCGTGAAGATCATTCTAGGTGAAGACACAAACACACAAGGACAAATCAATCAAGTTATTAAGATATAGTTTATATGCATCTTATTGTTTGGATAATTGATTTATTAACTTTAATATATGTATTTTAATTGTGTGGTTGCTTGAAACCTTGGGAGTGAAATTTGACAATAGTTTTAAATTTGATAAACAGATTAGTGCTGTAGTCCACTCTAGCTTTTATCATTTGAGGCTAATTAGTAAAATCAAGTCCTACCTCGTTATTTTGGTTTTGAAAGGGTGATACATGCTCTTGCAACTTCTAGGGTTGAGTACTGCAACTCTCTTTATTCTGGGATAAATAACTCTCTCTTACGCCGTTTGCAGCTCGTTCAAAATGCTGCTGCTCTACTCTTAACGGACTGCAAACGACGTAATCAAATTACTCCAATCCTTTCCTCCCTGCATTGTTTGCCAGTTCGTTTTAGGATTGATTTTAAGATCCTAATTCTTGTTTTTTAATGTCAGGTCTGAGCTCTTACACCAACATGCTCCTAAGATGAAGGCGCTGTTAGTTGTTCCCAGTTCTCGGCTTGTAACCCGAGGTGACAGAGCCTTTTCCTTTGCTGCTCCCAAACTGTGGAACGACCTCCCTCTTAGCATAAGGATGGCTAGTTCGCTACATGATTTTGAATCACTTTTAAAGACTCATCTCTTTAAGTTTTCCTTCTACTCCAGCTGATCAGAAACTGCAATAAAAGCTGCCTTGTGTTTTTAGCTTATTTTATTCTCTGTTATTTATCTGTTTCTTTTTTATTATTTTCTTTCCTTTGGACACTTATTTGAGTGTCTGTACAGCACTTTGGGCTCATCGGATGTGTAAATAAAGTGCCTTATAAATAAAGGTATTATTAAATGTGCATTAAAAAATTTATTTACCCAACATATTTGTATCCGCTGTAGGCGATTAGATCAAAGGTTGAGAGGTCGCTGTGCACCGTGAGTAGATACAAACTCAGCAACATGACCAAGACCTCGATGATGATCCACACGAGGGCAGTGCTGGCACACAATCCAAGAACCTCCGGACTGAACCTTCACACAGAGTCAACAGATACGCTTCATTAAGCTAATCAAGAATAATAACAAAAAAAAATTAAAAAGGTGATGAAAAGAAAGGAATGATCACCTTTTTTGAATACCGAGGGCCATTCCAGCCAGTAAAATGTAGGTAATGAAAGCCATGGCTGTGAGACAAAGACATAAACCCTAAAATCAACAAGACATCCCAGAATATCCAGCCAATTACTTTGTGTTCACAAACAACTTACTTGGTATGTAAAGATCAGGCGCGTTTACGTCTTGCCTTGGAGTGAGCGGAGAGTCCCGATGGTAACGGACCTCCCAGTCCTACAGAAGCGTGGAAAAGATCAGCTTCATTTAACGGGACAACGATGTAACGAACAACTGAATGAAAGGTCATTTAATTTGAGAAGAAATATTTAAAAGCCATTTGAAAAAAAAGTTAAATACTTCAGCTAATTTAAAATTGGAAAAGTATACTTTGCTTTACCATAACCACAGTTATAGAAGAAGCTGTGATTAAGTTCATAAACGTACAATTATTGAGTTTTATACCAATTCATGAGAAAAGGGCAGCTCAGATTATAGGATTAAAACAGATCAGGTAGGTGACAATATCAGCAGACTCACCTTAAAATCCATTGGTTTGATATACAGAGCTATATTAATTGCTTCAATTAGATTTTATAAATCACAGTAAGTATTACCTAACCATAGTCTTGTGAGAAGAGTTTGCACCGACTATAGTTAAAATATTGAGCCGCAGACTGTTTACTGTGACGTCTCATAATCTGAAAAGGCTAAAGGGTAAATGAACTGATTGCTCCTAAACACACACTGTCAATCACAGCCCATAAATGTTTATATACAACAGCGGATGGCTGATAAAAGATGCTGATTATCTCGTACACCAAGTTTCAGGGTAATAACTGTTATACCAGAGGAAAATCCCTGGGTAATTAAGTACTGAGGTGTTTCGTTTCATCACAGGCAGCGCCGTGGAACGCGGTCTGATGGACTCGGATTACCTGATGTGTGTAGGGGAACAAGAGGATCATAAGTTTCTTCAGGACGTATCTGGTGTCCACTGCGAAGAAGTACTTCAGCTTGTTCATAGACATGAATCTGCTAATCTGAAATGGAAAAGTGTCAACATTAACGAAGAAGAAGAAGAAAGAGAAGGTTATTTCATAGAGCGACGTGTTTTGAATCCAACAGAAAATGAAAGTTACAAGATAATTTACATTTGCAGATGAAACTCAAAACATTTAATTTATTTCAGTAATTCAAATTAAATACTTAAAAAAATAATATACTTACAAAGCAAGATATTTTAAGCCTTTATTTGTTATAATTTTGATGACTATGGCTTACATGAAAACTCTAAATTCAAAATCTCAGAAAATTAGAATATTGTTAAAAGGTTAAGTATTTTAAGTGTCACACTCTAATCAGCTAATTCACCCAAAACAACTGCAAATGGTTCCTGAGCCTTTAAATGGTCTCTCAGTCTGGTTCAGCAGGAATGGACAGGGGAACATTTTTTTTACTAATCTAATTAGTCGATCAAGGAAGAATTGACCAATTCCAATGTCTGACCTATGGATTCTTGTAGGGCTGCACGATATCAGAAAAAGTTGAGATGGCGATATTAGTAGATATTGCGATGATTATTACCAGGTATGATGTACAGTGGGGCAAAACAGTATTTGGCAGCTACCGATTTGTGCAAGTTGTCCCACTTATAAAGATGAGAGGTCTGTAATTTTCATTATAGGTACACTTCAACTGTGAGACAGAATGTAAAAAAGGTAATCTAGGTAATCACTTTGTATGATTTTTAAAAAGATTATTTGTATAATGGTGCAGAAAATAAGTATTTAGCACCCAAAAACAAGCAAGAATTCTGGCCCTCACAGACCTGTTACTGCTTCTTTAAGAAGCTCTTCTATCCTCCGCTCATTACCTGTATTAATGGCACCTGTTTCAACTTGTTATCTGTGTAAAAGACACCCGTCGACACCTTCAAACAGTCAGACTCCAACCTCCACCGTGGCCAAGACCAGAGAGCTGTCCAAGGACACTAGGGACAAGATTGCTGTAGACCTGCACAAGACTGAGATGAGCCAATCCACAATAGGCAAGCAGCTTAGTGAGAAGAGATCAACTGTTGGAGCAATTATTAGAAAATAGAATAAATACAAGATCACTGACAATCTCCCTCCACTTGGAGCTTCATTCAAGAGCTCACCTGGTGGGGAACACATGATCTTGAAAACAGTGAGGAAACATCCCAGAACTACATGGGGGCAACTGGTTAATGACCTGAAGAGAGCTGGGACCTCATTAACAAAGGCTACTATTAGTAACACACTATGTCGTCATGGATTAAAATCCTGCAGTACTCGAAAGGTCCCCCTGCTTAAGCCGGCACATGTCCAGGCCCGTCTAAAGTTTGCCAGAGACCGTCTGGATGATCCAGAGGAGGATCGGGAGAATGCGATGTGGTCAGATGAGACCAAACTAGAACTCTTTGGTATATTATAAATGCCACTCACTGTGTTTGGAGGAGAAAGAATGCTGAGTTGCATCCCAAGAACACCATACCCACTGTGAAGCATGGTGGTGGAAAAATTATGCTTTGGGGTTGCTTTTCTGCAAAGGGGACAGGACGAATTATCAGTATCAAAGGATGAACTGGGCCATGGATTTGTGTGATTCTGGGCAAAAACCTCCTTCCATAAGTGAGAGCATTGAAGATGAAACGTGGCTGGATCTTCCAGCGTGACAATGATTCCAAACAGACCGCCTGAGCAACAAAGGAATGGCTACATAAAAAGCATTTCAAGGTTTTGTAGTGGCCTGGTCAGTCTCTAGACCTCAATCTAATGGAGAATCTATGGAGAGAATCAAAACACCCCAGCTCTAGAGAAGATCTGCATGGAGGAATGGGCCAAAATACCAGCTACAGTGTGTGCAAACCTGGTGAGTCAGGAAACGGTTGACCTCTGTCATTGACAACAAAGCTTACTTTACAGGGATGGAGGGGAACTTTTAGTATTGACGGAATACTTATTTTCTGCACCATTATACAAATAAATTCTTTAAAAAATTATACAATGTGATTTCCTGGACTTTTCTTTTACATTCTGTCTTTCACAGCGTACCTATGATGAAAATTACAGACTTCTCATCTTTATAATTGGGACAACTTGCACAATCAGTGGCTGCCAAATAAATTTTTGCCCCACTGTATATACCCCATTTTTCTCCTTCCCTCAGTGACCTTTAGCATTGTAGGCAAAGCCATTAGTGTCCAGTGTGAGTGTCTGCTGCTTTGAGACTCTGTCCAACCAGCTAAATATTGCATTAGCATGTATAATGCAAGCTCATAACACCTGGAAAATATTAACCAACAATTATTGTGCTCAAAACAGTCCTTTCCGATGTGAACATTGCACACAATGATAATGTGATAACGATATACTTGCAATATATTGTGAAGTCTCAAACTCCATCAACATAACATGGCTTGTACTCACTGTGCAGCACTTAAAATAGCAATTAAGACAATGTCATGTCATTAACACATTATTTTGTTCATTTCTTGCTCTTGGTCCGAACTAAATAAAATTTGTGTAGCCCCGTAAAAACCGCTATGATCCGTAGAGGAAAGCTAGCATATCGAGTTTTATGAGCACCTAGGATATAAAAAGCAGGTTGCAGCTGAATAACCAAAACAGAATTACTGATTCCTTCTGATCATCAGTGACTTTCTATCGTGGTAATTCTGTAGAGATATAGCATGAAAAAACCCAGAAAGGCTACTGGGTCTGGACTTTTTTTTCTTTTTTTTATTACATTGATATTTAGGAACACCACTTAGTTAGGTATCGTTTTTGACAAAAAGTTATGAAGTGCCACTGAGGAGGTCCCAAAGATGCCTCAGGTTGATGATCCCTGCTTATTCCATTCAGAGTCCCAGGAATTCAGGCATGTAATCTAAAATAATGAGTATAACATCACCACTTCTAAAAAAATGGATATAACCTATAGTTTGATGAATGTGTAGAGTGTACGTCTCTTGCTCGAACAGTGCATGAGGATTCCAGAACTTTATAGTCTTCCTACTGAGTGGTTCTGATTCTGTGCGAAGGCTAACTTGACCATTAATGTCCTGAAATACAGATGAAGATGTTATCTGCTTGTGAAACTCTTCCAAACTCTCACAAATCAGATGGATTTATCGTTTCCTTTTTTGCAAAGTGAAGGCGTGAAAGACTCTTGTAATAAAAATCACCTTCTCCATGACTCTTAATTGCCTCGTATTGCTAATATAAACGACAAGCAGGTTAATGAGACACTTTAGAAGACATAAACCATAACTCATGCCTTGTCCACACGTAGCCGGGTATCTCACATCCACACGAAAACGTCAATTTACGGCACCGAAAACGAATCTGTCTGAAAACTCCGGCCAGAGTGAAGATTTGCATTTTCTCCTTTTTAACCATTTGCTTGTGGACAGAAATAACCGGAGTTTTCGGCTCCGCAACGTCACCTTCCACGACAAAAATGCTCCAACATCACTTGTGCGACCTGCGTTTACACTCAGAAACAGCATATATGCCCTCAGAGATGTGTTGGCATCATCGATTGTCCAAACGCTTTTTGCTTGCTTGATTTTACAAGCTCAATTACTGCTCTATGTAGAAGTTAGAAAGTTACTGAGTGAATAGGATTTGGGGGAACTACTGCCCCCTACCGGTTTGGCATGTCTATGAATGTGCTTAACAACACTCTTATACGGCTAGGTGTGGACGGAGTTTGTTTTTGTTTTTTTAAACGAGGTGGTGAGGATATTCATTTAAAAAAAAAAAACCCGGCTACGTGTGTACATGGCCTAAAGATGGCATCTCAGCAGTCCTGATATTCCTCACCTCCTTGTTCACAATGTCTTTTCCTTGGTTGGCTAAAGATGAGCCATACATCATGGCGGCGCTGGCCACTGGGTCAGTGAACAGATTGTTCACTGCTGGACCTCCCTGCATGTCATCTGAGGGTCCCGCCATGTTATAACCAGGAGTGTAGAAGCCCTGGCTGTTCATTCCAGGTGCTGCTGAGCTGGTGTCGTCAAACAGGACGGAGTCTCCAGCAGGGGGCGCTGGACGAGCCCTCTGCTTGGCTGTGGACAAACGGACACAACACAGTTAATGGTTATCCAGGTTCTGCACATAAAAACCAAACTGCAGGCTCGGAGATGATAAACACGATATTTATCTGTAGAACAGCTCAAATGAAACGTATCAAGCGCACTAAATTTTAATAATTACGTTTTCTTATTTGTGTTTAGATGTCCGGCGGCACATTTCAGGAAATGTTGGCTTGTGTAAAAGCTTTGAAAAAAAACAATAAAAACAAAAAACCTTTAAGACAAGAGCAATAAAACATGGAGCTTTAAAGGCACAAGCCTCTAATCTCTACAGAAGAACTGATTCAGGCACAGTGTGCTCCTAACACGACCTCACAAACTTGTTCCCGCTCAGATTTAACATCAAATCTATACAGATTTGATGTTAAACAACATGTCAGGCTTCTGAACAGTATGTTCCTTTCTGTGCCCTCGGTTGGGCCTCTTTTGGCATTGATTACTGCATCAATGTGGCATAGAAGCAACCCTAGGTTGCTTGGACAGAAATATAAACAGTATGCTTATTTTCTGAGACACAGAATTTTGAGTTTTTATTATCTGTAAACCATAATTCTAAAAAAAAAATACAAATAAATAAAAGCTTGTATTTATATTGTAAAGATTACTAACCCCCGTCTTAGTTAGACAACCTTTTTGCTTATGTCATTTTATGATCTACTGAATCTGATTCTACTGCATCTTAACGATATGGAACTGATTTGTTTCTGATGAGATTAATTATATTATAATTGGGCTGCACATTATGATCACTGCTGTCAGTTTTCGATTGACACACACACAAAAAAAAGGACTGCTTTTAAATGGGATACAAAGAATGATAAAAGGTCTTGTTTTTCATATTTTAAATTTTAGTCTCGGATCAGAAATACAAAAATGAAAAGCGTGATCGACTTAGATTTTAACACCCAATTGCCCGGATGTACGTGAACAGGCGTTGGTGTGTTTAAACTTTTTCAGGCGACAGTGAGTGCATAGATAGGTTATATCACAGTTTGAGCGTAAACGTGACAGAGGGACAGTGGCTCAGAGGCCACCAACACTAGCAGCTCACAGGTCTTATCATATTATGTGACGCTTCCGTAGCCTTTGCAACACAATGTTCACCTCATATCAAAACTCTGAATTTCATTGCATGACTGGGTTCTCTCGGGGTACTCCTGCCTCTTTCCACAGTCCAACAACACGCATGTTTAGAATAGATACTTAAGATACTTTATTGTCCCAATAGGGGAGATTTTGCCAAGTGACACTGGCCATTGACATCGACTTATGAACAAATAGAAAACAGAAAATAAACAAGACAAACAACCTCCAATTAAAACAAACTTAACCACAAACAAAGTAAAGACACAATCAACAACAACACCCTCAGCACCTCGTGGCTACTGTACATACTGCTTAATTATGCACCAGGGTTATCCAATTTGTGAAAATACAACAAACAAATGATTAAAACATGTCCTCATAATACAAAAATTCAGCCAGTTAAGACTTGCTGACCATGAAAGACAATAAAAACAAATAAATAAAATGCTTGTCAGGTTAACTAGCCACTGTGTGTGTGCATGGTTGTGTTTCCTAAGCGTCTCTGTGAGACCCTTTCATGGATTGGAGAAAGTTAAGGGTCTATCCCACCTCTTGACCATAGGAGAGTGCTTGGGCTATCGTGATGGTGGGGGAGAAAAAAAGAATAAGAATAAGAAAATGTGTCGTTAATTACAAATGTTGGCACCCTGGCAGCATTCAACATGATTTTAGAGATTCCATGGCTTCTCTAATACCATGCAGCCCTAATTATTATTGGACGTGAACTGCATCTGTGCGTGCTGCATGAAAGCTCTCAGGTGGATTTTACTGTTAAATTCTGATTATACACACACACACACACACATATATACATATATATATATATATATATATATATATATACATATATATATATATATATATATATATATATATATATATATAAATAAAACAAAGAACAGAAATAAAATGAAATAATAGAACCTGCTTTGATGCACAAAGACTGATTAATAAATGCTGCTTGAAGTTGTTTAGTTTTTTAAAAGAAGAACAGGGGGAGGTTATGGAAACTTTCAAAACAGCTGCATTTTGCCCATATGTGCTATGAATTAGATCCTGTTCATGCTCAGATTTTATTTTTTACACTTGTTAATATAAATCATTACGTTTTCACATTTCTGTTTCCATGCAGACAGGGAGCTTCACCTCCATGAATATAAAGCGCAAACTGCAAAGGTATTGTTTACCTTCATAATACACATGATCAATTACAGTCAAAGTGACCTTTGTAGTTATGCATCGTTAGTCAGATAAACGCACATTAAAAAGGGAGTAGAAACTATGAACATATTTATTTATCCTGCTAAATCTTCCACACACACAAAACAAACAGTGTTGGTGATTCGGATTTCTCTTCTGCTTACTTGCTCTGTAGCCGTGATGTGGCAGATCCATGGCTGCAGCTCCTAATCACGTTAGTCTGAAAACAAAACAAAACAAAACAATAACACATTCCCGCTCGCTTCGCCTTCACTCAGGGGGGACATTTACGTAATCGTGTTTACCAGTCAAGAGTCACATGTCAACTTTTAAATCAATCTCACTCACACGTATGTAGATATTGCTACGCCTCTGTGTAGCTACGAGCTTGTTCTTGCTGAAAGTTAAAGCTAACAAGCTAACATTAGCGTCTTATTGTTTGGCTGTTCCGTCCGGAACATGAGAAAACCTCCTCAGCAGCATTATAAAAAACGCAGTTTGACTTTAAGCTAATTGTTTAATGTCAATAAACACCAGAAGAGAGGAGTACTTACCTACCCACACAGCTAACATTAGAGGCTACAAGCTACGTGGCTAACGCTACTGGAGCTGCTGATCCCTCCCATAATTCATTGCGGTTGGTTGAACTCGGTCTGCCTGCGTGGCAGAACCTTGTCTAAACAAGTTCTCACTGAAAGCTCACTTTTACTCAGCACAAGCAATACACAGACTAATATTACTATAGGACCCATGTTTATGCACATCCCGTGGGCTTTTTGCACATTTTTCTTTGTTTTCTTTGTAATGTAAGATTTGGACAAAAGCGTCTACAATATGATAAGGATTAAAAAACACATCCATATATGTGAGAAAATTACCCGCGTTTTTGTTTTTAAAATGAGAGGAACAAAGGTGGAGTGGGGAAACTGAGAGTATATCACCCACTTTCAATTTGCGTTTAATTAAAACATTTTCCGTGACATAGAACAGGACTTTTCCATCAAACCATTGATTGAACCATTGAGCCCTATAGGCACTCATTTGCTTTGGGCTGGGCAATATATCGATGATATCGATAATATAGAAATATCTGTTTATGAAGATTGAATTTTTAAAAAATCGGAAAAAATAAAAGTTTCCCCTCTGGACCTCTTGGTTTTCCATAGTTCAGAGTGATGTCAGGCCGCCCAAGGCCTCCCATCTTGTTTTACAGCTTGTATTTATTCGGACTTTGAATTCAGTAAAGTAAATTTAAAAAATATATTTCTGTCATTTTTAATTCCTATTTAAGAATAGAAAGAGAGAGAGAGAAAAAAGTCGTTCAATATCAAAAATAAATTTTGGCATGAAAAAGAAATCCAAGATTTTATTTTTAATCCATATCACCCAGCCCTACCCTCTTTTATTTTTTCCCAAGCAGTTGTATAATGCCCAATGACATGTTCAACTTTTGAAAATAAATCTTTAAGTCAAAAATAACCTTCTGATATCTTCAAATAGTACCAGGAAATGTTTAATATTGACAAAAAAAATTTGATTTTTTTTATGTCTTAATTGATATCGACTGATATGAAAAATATTATCACGATATATTTTTTTCCATATCACCCACCCCACATTTGCCCCAATTTTGCATCCTAATAACAGTTTGAATTCAGTTAAAAAGTACTAATTAAATGCTGCAATAACTCATATCACCCAATTATGTTCAAAGAGTCATTGTGGATGGTGATGCTGTGAGCAGGAAGGATCTGACGTAGCAGTCTGTCTTGCAATGAATCAGAAGAGGCCCCGGACTAAAGATTGTTGCTGTGTTACAGTCTCGCTATGTATTTGGGATAAAGTTTAAAAAGTTAAAGATGGTCTTTCTTCTTCCTAATTCCATACTCCACCAGTAGCCCTTGTGGCAAAAACACCACCACAGCATAACGCTGCCATCACCATGCTTCAGGTTTAAACTTCTGAAAATACACAGCACCTCTTGTCATTGTGGTATAGTTGCTCACTTTCTGCGTCATCTCACCATAAAAGTTTTTATCCAGATGGTTTTTTTTCTGATCTATGCGAGCAGCTGAAAATATCTGCTATGATTGCAAAGTGTAAGCAGTGGAGCAGAGGCTAAAACATGAATCTACACTGTACTGTAAAAATGATTATCTCAAGTAGATGCTGAAGTGTTTCCTCATGAGTGGGACACTTTCATTTTTACTACATAAGCTTTAGGTTTCAAGTTACGATTTCATGGAAACCATAATTTGGGACTACTTGGGGCTTATGAACAGTGTAGATATAAGGCACAGACAGTTTAATAATAATACTTGCACTGTCAGTATATTCATGTTCAGACTTCCACCGTATGATTACAGATAAAAAAAAAAAATGTTTGTCATGCGTAAGCATAAATTGGCATGGCGTGACTTTAAACACCTATCATGCTTAATGAATGAATCTGTGGCATGGCAGTGGCTTTGTGAAAAATGCCTGTGAGTGGGAGGAATGTGTGGGTGGGTGTGGGATGAGTTATGTGAAAACATGCAAAGATTTTTATGATGAGTAAATTGCACTGGAATCTGAGCCACCTTCACTCTCCACCCCGGATCATGTGAACTTTTGTGGGGAAGCAAAACAGACCCCCCACCCAAAAAAAAATCTAAACATTTACTCAAAGAAGTTAGTGCTGGGTTTTCCTTATGAAACCAGGATTTGATGACAGGCTAGAGGAAGAATAATGAATGTGTAATATGAGGAAGACATGTTGTGGCATGCCACTATTTGACATTGCTCATCAGTGGATTCCTAGCGGCTGAGTCACCTTATACTCACCTTTACCCTACTTCCTTTTTATCAATACTATCCGGCACAGTACAGCCAAAACACCCTGCGTGTGTTTACTCATTTAACAATGTTTAAACCTGAAACTTTAAACCTGAAGACGCATTCAGAAAGTACACAACAGGTCTCACTTACTGTTTTACCTTTTTTTTATTTTATTACACAGTCTCAAATGTAAAAAAAAAAAAAGATTTGTGTTCAGCATAAAATATTAACAACCGGTGTTTGCAGGAGAGGAGTTAATAGTAACATGAGACACGGTGTGCAACAGTCAGCCGCAGGACGAATCAACCAATGCTGGGAACTCTGTCCTTGGGGGACTGCAAGGTCAGCAGCTGTTGTGACAGACTAAACTTACCAAATCCACAGTTTGCAAAATTTTAATCTTTATTAGGTGCCATAACATGCTTGCACGTATTCAAAAAAAAAAAAAAGAGGAGGAAATGTGGTAAAACCAGAGGTGAAAGAACTGAGTTGTTTTGCGTGATTCATTTCCTCCGGAATGTGCGCTCATTCATGTGGTTTTTATAGTGAAAGTGGCTGCCAAACAATCTCAAGTTTACCAGGCACGTGCTGAGCTCTTTCACTGATTTCACAGTCTCAGTCAGAGAGCATTCATTTTTAGGTGAATTCATTCATAATAAAGATATAGTGAATAAACTACTTGTATCAATGAATGTTCATATGAGTATTCACTAGTTTAAAACAGCACTGGCATCCCATCCTGAAAAACTCTCATTAACATGTAAATGCTTCAGACTCCTACTCAGTTCCACTTTTCTTGTATCAGAGTATTTTTCAGTAAATTCACAGTATTTTTGTGTTGTAATTTTGCCCTTACTGTACAGTATAGTGTTCTGTTTTGCCTGAATTTCCCCAGTGTGGGACAATAAAGGAAATACCTGTTCTAATAATTTATAAGTTAATATGTAAACAAAATGAAATATGCATCTCAAATACGAATAGCATTACATTTAAAGTAGAAACCCGCAAGTGGCTCAGCCAGAGTCCCTAATATTTGGAGGGAGCTAAAGATTGGGGTGATGGCACAGAGGCCTCTTAAATGAAAGACTAACGGAAAAATAGAATGGTCAAACAATACAAATGGAAACATGCAAATTATTATTATCATTATTATTATTTAATTATGCCTCCTGTAAACTGCATTAAAATTTTGATTATACTTTCTTCTATATGGAACTAAGAAATTAACAGTTTATGGGCTCAGCTGTAGATATGCTGTACGTATTAATGCATATATTATGTTCTTACAACTATGATATATTCACATCTCTGTGATCATGCTTAGACCTAAACACCTTTACCTTAATGATGTCCTATAGTTTTCAAAGGTTTTCAGAGTTTTTCACACAAACCTTGGAAAATAGAATATATATATATATATATATATATATATATATATATATATATATATATATATATATATATATATATATATATATATATATATATATATATAACAAATGACTAATTCTAAAAGACTTAAAGTTAAGGTTTTAAAAGAATAAAAATGTATTATGTAGACTATATATATATATATATATAAAAAATCAGGTCGCTAGTTGTTTCCTGTCTGAACTGGTTACAGCTGGAGGTAGTTTTATCTGAAACTGGAAAGTATCATAACATTCATTTCCACCTTGTACGTTAGATAACATGAGAAACAAAACAGCTAGTTTTGACCATGAGGCGACACCGCCTGAGGAATCCCTGCTTGCAACTTTTGGGGAGGAAACTCACCATATATGGGCAGTGACGTCGCCCCACGTGGTTGAATTCGTGAGAGATTCCAGACAACACTATTTCCCGTAAGTGAGGAGGGGCGTGGCAAACCAGTGGTCTCGCTTTTAAGGGTTTACAACCTGACAATTATTCCCAGACTTCCGATCCTACATGGATGACTAAATGCGTCGGAGGTGCGTCGAGGATGGCTTTCGGACATTTCGGCTCGATTTAAACAAAAATTAAGCCTTCCTTGCTCCCCTTCCACTCGAACGGGTTTGGACTCTACCGACTTACGGCAATAAAGTGGGTTTGCCCCCAGAGTTTGAATTAACCCACAAGACTCTTTCCGAAAGTTACGATCTAAAGGTTTACATCTGTTATATACAGAGCCGCAGTTGGATTCGGTTGTCTTTTCACAGAAAGCCGAGAGGATGTATCGAAACTTCGGGAGTCAGGGGAGAGGCAACCCGGCGTACGGAGGCAACCTGTCTGGGTCAAACTCCGCATCCATGGGAAGCACCAGCACTCCCACTACGCAACAGGAGCAGGTAGGTGTGCGCTCATCAAACTATAGGCCACAGGGTCATAGGTTAAATAAGTACCACACTGAGTGTACTTGTATGGAATTGGTGGCTTCATTAGTTTTAATTTAATATTTCTGGAGCTTGTTATACAAAAAATATAGTTTATGACCTTGTATTAGAGTTTAATCCAAAGTTTAAAAACCTTTACTATTTATATTGATAATGAATCCAGTTTTAACCTTTAAGCCTGGATATCAGTCTGTTCTCTCACTTTGTTATATACTGATATCCGTCTTAATTTATTATTATTATTCCAGAAATTCACAATGGCAGGCAGCAGCCAGTTTGTCCCAAGCCTGAATGCCATCACGACAAGCCAGGACCTCCAGTGGCTGGTCCAGCCGTCATTCATGCATCCTCCAGGACCTTCGCGCTCACCGGTACCCCCTTACCCATCCCTCCTGGGGGCACGGCCGATGGGACCGCCACCTTCCCAGTCCCATCTCAGCAGACCTGGGGTCATAAGGCCACCTGCTAATACTCCGCCGTACACAAGGCGCAGGAATGATGAGCAGGTAGGTTTGGGATTGTCATAGAAAGCGTCTCGTTGAAAGGAGTTGATGAGCTAGAAAGTTAAGGGGTAAAAATAAGAAGCCTTTAGCAGTGGCGGTTCTAGACCAAATTTAAGGGGGGGGGGAGCCAGTGTTTTTTTTCATGAAACCACAGAACAAAAAAAAAAGGAAAGAAACAAAAAACTGAAACAAAACAGGGCAATCATTCACAGTTTAACGCTGTATATTAAGTGTGCCACAGAGCCACATACGGTTCTAGAGTTGCAGGTTGGAGACCCCTGATCTAGCAGATGGAAACTGTGATCCTTTCTCAACACAGCCGAAGCTAAAAGTCATTGATAAATTAAAACTGTGAAGGTTACTTTAAAAAAGACGAAACTGGTCCAAGGGACTGATTAGCTACGGTTTATGTTCCAGCCAATTTCATCTTAGGAAACTACCTGCTCTCTGGGGGGACTGGCCCCTGTTGGCCCCTGTCTAGAACTGCCCATGGCCCCTAGGAACCAAGCAGGTCAGAGCTGTGACCAGTGACTCAACAATTTCTGTGTAACCACAATGTAATATCCTGTTATATTGTGTCACACTGCGTCATCGTCTTCTGAGTTTTAGTTATTTAGAAAGAGATTATGCAGAGATGCTACTGAGCAAATGACATCAGCCAGTTGTCGAGCAGTTTTTGTGGCCCAAAGTAAACATCCTTTGTTTATTTTTTGCAATTGTTTACATGTAATATATAAACAAAAAAAAAAAACCTGCCAGGTGTCAGAGCAAATCTACGTGCATCTTTTAAAAACTTTTATTGGTCCTTTCTCATTTTCAGCGGGCACTTTTTGAATGGCACACATCCACGTCACAAAGCTGCGCTTTTATGGTAGGGGAAGTTCACAGTCATGTGACTCACAGGGGCAAGTCATTTTCTGTGACTCACCCCTTGACTCACCCCTGGGGTCTGAGTGTGAGTCACGGACCCGAAAGGGCAGGAAATATAGGGCTCAGCCGTAATTATTCAGTAGGGTGTCGGATAGAGCCAGACTTGTCATGTTACAAGTGCACAAATGATAAAGACGATACTGAGTTATTCAGCCGCCATGATTGTCATGACTCAGTGTCCACACATGATGGTGGTAATTCTCCGGCGATACAGTGTCCTCCAGTGCTGGGCTCTCTGCAAGCTTAGGCAAGAAAATGTTAAAAATCAAAACTCATCTTTCAACTCTTTTTGCTCCTCGTCACATTTTAATGTTTCTGATTCTTAAACATGTTGTAACACCAGCCAAAGATAACCTAACTAAATATAACCAAATTAACCTGAAGCTGGGTGAAAAAGCTCGCTTTTTCGTTTTAGGAAGTTGAGTACAGTTTTCTGTGTACCTGTAAAGTACAAAAAAAAACTATTAAATAGAACCTGTCTGAAAACCGAAGGTAGGATTCTGGAAAAAGGAAAAAATAAACAAAACTCAAGATTAGATGAGGAAAGGAAGTCTCTGACATCTGTTTTCATAGAACGGCATACAAAGCCATTTCAAAGGGTTTGGGCCTCCAGCAAACCACAGTCATGCACCCGTGGGGAACTTTTCCAGGACTGGCTGGCCAACCAAAATTACTCCGAGAACACATCGACGGCTTATCCAGGAGGTCACTGAAAAAACTCAGAGCATAATTTGGCAATATGAAAGAGGCTGGCCAAAAAAATGGGATTCATTGTAAAGGTTCCAACGCAAAAACGGCTTACTATCCAAAACAAACACAAAGTCCAGTCAAAAACATCTTGACTTTTGGGGAAATATTCTGTGCACTATCGAGAGAAAAGTGGGACTTTTTTGGAAAGAGTACGTCCTGAAGCAACTGGACTGAAACTAACAGCATTTGTTTTGTTTTTTAAAGGACATCACAGTCAAAGATGGTGGTGGTAGTGTGATGGTCTGGGGCTGCGTTGCTGCTTCAGGTTGTGGAGGACTCTGTATAACAGATGGAACTATGACTTCTGCTCTCTAGTAGAAATCTCAACAGTAGAAAACAGGACAATTAACAAGTCAACCTCTGAATGGCAAAAAAACAAAAAAATTTTTATTTTGGAGTGGCCTAGTTAAAGTCCAGGCTTGAATCCTTTTGAGTTCCTTTGTGGTGGTCTTAAACAGGCCGTTCATGGTCCCAAAACTCTCCAATGTGACTGAAGTTTTTTTTTTTATTCTGCAAAGAAGAGTGGGGCACAATTCCTCTAAAGTGATGTGAGAGTCATCACCTGTTATATTCTAAAAAAACAAACAAACAAACAAATAAAAAACTTGAAAGCTGAACTGAAAAAAGAGAATGCATCTCCAACTTAAAAAAAACTTGTATTAATTGGTCACAAGTAATTGAATTAAGTTTATACAACTTGATTTATTTACATTTGTTTAACTTGACAACTTAATAAATTTACTTGGATAAACTTAATTCAATTATATGCAACAAATTAACTTAATTTATTTAAGTTGGATCACTGATTCTCTTTTTTCAGTAGTTATTAAGTGTAGGGGGTGATTATATTTCCCCCTTAAAGCCAGGTTGGTTATATAGCACAATTGATAAATGAAGGCTCCGTTTAAACACTTCTTTTTGTATTTACTTGCATTTGTTTGATGGTCTGAAACATGTAGGTGCACGTGACAAAAAACAAATACTTTTTCTTTTCTTTTTTTACACCACTGTTTACCCTTAACCCCCTTTTATGATTTGTAATAAGTTGTAATTTCTCTTTTTAACCAAGTTGTCGCTTGAAGAGCTGGAAAGACGCCGAATAAGGAGGGAGAGGAATAAATTGGCAGCAGCCAAATGTCGCAATCGCCGCCGAGAACTGACTGATTCATTACAAAGTGTGAGTAAAGGTTTTACAAGTGGCACAACACCAATTCCTAAAAAGTACAAATACCTGAGTCAGGCATGAATGAACTTGATCTTTCTTCCTTTCGGTGCAGGAAACTGATGAGCTGGAGGATGAGAAGTCACGTCTGCAGAAGGAAATAGATGACCTACAGAAGGAGAAAGAAAAACTGGAGCTGGTTCTGGAAGCCCACCGTCCCATTTGTAAAATAGAGGACTCTGATTCGGATTCTGATCCCAGCCCTTCGCTTTCCTCTTTGGGAGCCATCAAACTGGAACCAGAGGAATCCAGCATACCTGGACGCTCAACGAAAAAGCCCGTGAAGATGGACAAGCCTAAACCGAGGATAACAATCCCAGCCAAGCCGGCAACATCCGTCGCCTCGGTGGTTTCCTCTGAATCAGAGTCGCTCCACACCCCGGTCCTCACGTCGACGCCGTCCCTCTTGTCCTTTTCGGCCGGAATGGTTTTCACGTATCCATCCTCCTCTTCGGAAGCCGGCACCTCCGTTACATCCCATCAAGCCTTGCACCCTCAGGCCCAGGAACCCTGCGGAGTCGCGCATCGACGCAGCAGCAGCAGCGGGGACCAGTCGGATCACTCCCTGCACTCTCCAACCATTCTCACCCTCTGATCACCGGGCGAAAGCACTACGGTCGGTTTTCAGTTCCAGCCCCCCGAGGGGAGATACAGAAACACGGGATCTGTGCGGAAAAACATGATGGAAATTAGGGCGATGACCGTTCTAGGCATTTCAAGATGATCGGCTGCTTCAATTATTTAATCTCTGGACTCGGCTGACTCTTTGATGACATGGAAATCTGGGGCATTATCAGAATATGAATGTTACACTCTTAGTTTTGTTGTTGTTTTTCTTACACAAAGTCAGTATGTTTTTACTTTTTTTAAGCTATAAGATGAAATGAATGTCTTTTATTGGGGGAAAGCTGCATGCACTATATATAAAAAATATATACTCTAAAGAATAACTCAGGTTATCTAAATGAATAACATGAGAACTAAGTAGATGGAAGAATAACCAAATTTTGTATCTTTTTATTTTGTGTAAGTCGTTCACGGTGCAAGGTGCGCTCATAACTACCAGCCTTACTATTCGTACTGATCCTTTTTAGACTACAGATATTTATACAGTTTATTGACAACTAAGGCTGGACCGTAGGAGTTGATATAGATTATATAATCATCTATTTATTAGAGTTTGAGAGTGTAATATATTTTTGGTAATGTTTGGATTTTCTATTTTGGTGGGCAGTGCCTTACTGTTATTTCTATTTTCAGACTTGTACGAATTCACAGAGAATAAAGAAGAAAAGTGTGCATGAAAAACTTTGTGTGTGAATTTGTTGTTTAGTTCAAACCAAAGAGCGGTAAGATGTGATTATAAACCATTTATAGAGTGAATCAGGGGCGGCTTGTATGGATGTAAAGCTTATCGTAGTGCGAGGTATTTTCTCCAATAACAACAGGAGTTTTTTTTTTTAAACAGTCGTGCAAAAAATTCAACACAGTCCTTTTGCTCAACAAAAGCAAACGAGGTGGATTAGCAGTGCTTGTCAACAACTGATGCCATCATCCAGGACATGTTACCGTGAAATATTTTCTCTGCTACCCAGATATGGAGTTGTTAGCATTTCATGACAGTCATGAGACCGTCATACAGCAACAGTCTTCAGTCAGGGGCCTCTTGAGATTTGTTGCAAGACTGACCTCTACTGGAGATCCTTCCTGACCACAGCATCACCATCCACAACGACTCTTTGAAGATACTTAGAGGATTTGAATTATGACATTTATTTTCCATTTGGGTCAAATAAAGTATTTTTAATTTGCTTTGATTTTGATGTCTAAAACATAAATATTGCCCTAAATAGGCCACTTTACCTCAGCAATTACAGCGTAACTAAGCTCCTATGCAGTAATACATATTGCATCCAGAGGTATTTTGAAGCATATTAGATGTATTTATTTCTGCTTCTGTGGAAAATTATTTATGCATCGCAAATAGATTCATAATATTGAAATTTATTCCGATTTTTTCATGTTGCAACCATAAAAATCAATGTGCTTTACTACTGCAAAAATTGTGGCCTGCATATGTATTCACCTCCTTTTACTCAGATACCCCTAAATAAAATCCAGTGCGATTGCTAGCAGAAATGCCCTAATTAGTAAATGTAGTCTATCCTTGGGTAATTTAACCTCAGTGTAAATGCAGCTTTTATACAGAGGTTTGTTAGAGAACACCAGTGAACAAAAAGCATCAAGAAGACCAAGGGAAACTGTGGAAGGTGATGTTATAAAGCTTTAAACACCTCACAGAGCTCTTTTTAATTCATCCAATGAGCTGTGTTCTCCACATGTCTGGCTCTCGTGGGAGATTTCCAGGAAGAGAGCCACTGTAGTAAAGACAGCGAGAAGTCCCGTTTAAAGGTTGCCACCAGCCGTATACACATCAAACGTCTGCTCTGGTTAAAATGGGAGCAAAATATAACTTTTTTTGTTTGTTTATGTGCCAGCAAGCAAACCATTAAAGCTTATCTTTTTTCATTTTTGGTTAGTTAAAGATCACAAACGCTGCACCACATTAAAAAATCTTGCGATGGAATATATACCTATTTTCTTCTTTTATCTCTTCCATCACTCTGTGACTTTTAGCATTTTGGGCAATGTCGTTTGTGTTCCTTGTCAGCTTCCATCAATCTGGTTAAATATTACATTAGCATGTAAAATTCTAATTCATAACACTTGGAATATGATGGACAATGATAACTGCACCCCAAACAGTAAGAATATCGCACACACTGATATCGCAGAGACAATATGGTGGCGATAAATTGTGAAGCCCCACTTTAAAAGCTGATCTAATTTAGTCCGGTTCCATAAAAGCAGCAGAATAGATCTTTATAAAAAACAACTACAAGCTTAGTGTTTTTCCTAGATTTGTGAATCAGATAAAAAAAACTGATGAATTAAAAACTGTTGTCGAGGTAAGCATGTTTGAACAAAATAGCCCATAATGCTATAGAAAAAGATAGATATTTGAGCATGAAAAAGTATGGAACTTTGATATAATGCTGTATAGGACCAATGACTTCAGAATCAGTGGTGAGACCTAAAAAAAATGCTGTTCAAGGATGTTCCCCATCCAGTTTTACTGAGCTTGAGATTTTCTGTTTGGAATAATGGAGAAAAGAAATCAGTCCATAGATGTGCAAAGCTGCTAGACATATATACCCCCCTCCCTTCCCCCCCAAAAAACTTTCAGCTGTAATTGTAGCCAAAGGTAGTGTAGAAAGTATTTACTCAGAAGGGCTGAATACAAATACACGCCACACTTTTCAGTTCTTTGTAAGTGAAATATTTGGAAAACCAGGCGTCGCCTCACTCTTTTACTGTAAAGTCTGTGGTTGCAATGTGACAAAACATGAAAAAAGGTTCAAGAAGTACGAATATTTTTGCAAAGCAGTAGTTCAAATGGTAAAAGTAACAAGGCCAAGCATACGGTCGGTATTTGTGGTTTCCACGCATCGTTAATCAGAGTTTGCTAGTATTAGCCGGGTATAACTTTTATAGGTATTGTCCATCCCCAGCGTTCATAACAAATGTTACATTTTCGTACGGTGAGCAATGATGCATTGGTTTAATCCTAAGAACCACGACTCATTGTTGGATATTAGTCATCTGCAACTATCTATATGAAATGAAAACAGTAATTATCAATCCGGAAGCTGATTTTTTTCATTGCATTTGCTTTTCTGCTGTGTTTTAATTAATCTGTAAACTTCCCATTGGTTCTTGATAAGACAAAATGCACCGACTGTGGAAATACTTCACACATTCTTCACACTTAGCTAAAGAGAATAATCAATAATGAAAGTGATCACAAACTGCAGACTTTTACTGATGAGCTCTGTTGACCGCTCTGTGACCCAGAGCGCCGTTACTCTAATTTCTCCCACACAAAAAAACTGAAGCCAATGTCTTGCTAATTCATCCACAGCTCAGAGAGGATCTGCAAAAATCAGATTAGGGAGGCAGAGTCAGACCGAGAGCTTCCGAGCAGAAGTGAAAGGGGGAACAAAAAATAAAAAATCTCTGTTTATTCGCTGTCGAATGACGTGTGTGGATCGCTAAGTGGGTACAAGCATTAACAGCCCTCTCGAGCCATCAAGACTGGGATCCAAAAATAAAACTGATGAGCATCCGTGAAGTGTCCCTGCATGACAAGCAGGGAGCATCAATCAAGTGACGCTGAAGGTCAGGAGGTTCAGAAACAAATCACTTATTTTGTGTCGTGCACGTGTAAACACTTGTTTCTGCAGAACCAAACTCGGAAGAAAAGGTCAGAAGCGCACAGGGAGTCAATATCCACTGTATTTAAAGCTCTTCAGTGCACTACGAGCATAGCCCACCAATAAACAGCTGACGACAAAAGAAATCTTCTCTAACGCATTTATCTATGGTTTAAACGCAAAATAGTTAGTAATTCTATAATCAACACAGATAAACCGAGATAATGAAGAGTCTAAGTTAAGATTACCTCTAATGGTATAGAATAAATGCAAAGAAAGGAAAAAAGAAATTCTGTGATGTGCTAAATAAACATCAACATCATCATAAAAAAGGTCAAAGAAGCAAGAATTAGATTAGAATAAAAATCATCGAGGTTTGTAGACCTTCCAGTTTGATACAAATAGATTCCAGTTGGATTTTAAAAACAGGACAAAATAACTCTTAGTTCTGCTCTGTGTGAGGTTTATCTAAATAGCTACCATGAACCAAAGCTTTGTTAAGCGTGCCAGCTCTAAGCAAGCTCCAGTACATTTTCCCAACAGCACTACAACCTGTAGTAAAAACAGTAACAACCATCATGCACATATGGCACTCCAATCCTGCCCTGAGGAAGAGAGAGTGCATAAAATATTACACAATTGGGCATTTATGTAGCAAAAGCAGATATCAAATCACCAGTGGACTAGATATGGCTCAAAACTGGATTAAAATCCATCTTTAGATCTGTGATTTAATGATCTAAGATTAGGCTCTCCAGTGCATTAGAAAAGAAGGCTTCTACCAGTGTAGGCTACTCCAGTGCATGAGATAAATTTATATGTGACCCAGTTATTGGTCCCAATTTTTTTTTTTTCAACAGCAGATCACTGAAAAAGGAGAAATCTCAGAAGATTCAATAGAAAAAACACTGTAAAACTAAGATACTTTGTTATCAATGTCCGTGTAAGGTCCTGAAATGTGTTGGGTGATAAAGTTTCTCAAATCCTATTGTGGCACAGAAACTTTGCAGCATTCAGAGAGCCTGAAAAGGGACACTTCAGGATTTTTCACTTTCTGTTCAGTTAAAAGCGTCACAAACATTTAATATCTTACCTGTAACAAATAAATAACTCTGTTTTCATCTTCATTTAGTTAGAAATCCAGCTGAGTTGTTTCTGATGCTGGAGGGGGCCAAGATCAAACTGGACTTCCACCAACAACTCCAGTATCTCCGTAATGCCCCAGCAGTTTATGCAAATGTCACTTTACGAGCCTTTATCTCATCCTCTCGTTTGCATCGGACAGTTCTATAGGTGTAGAAGCTGATGCTCATTAACTCAAAAAACGACGGTTGGAGGCGGTGCGTCACCAATGATCTTCCTGTGTGAAGCACGTACTGAGAACATAACACGTAAAGCTTTCCCAGTTGGACAGAACAACTAAATAAAAGAGTAATGCCATGTAAAAATCAAGAAAAAAAAGTTTCAGTTTAAATGGTTAAAATAGTTTTGCCATTTTCTTTTAGTAAGTTCCTGTGATTGGAAAAACTTTACACCAAGTATGTTACTATATCATTAAGTCTACAGCTGCCTGTTTGACTCTAGGTGCTAGGATTCAATTATGCTCCTATTTGTTGAGCATTTTTTACTTCGTGCTAGCGACATATGCCAACTTTTGATCCAGAAAACCGATGTTTGATTTATCTAAAGATGAGGACTTTTTCCAACATAATAGTGTTTTAATGTTTTTATGCACTGGAATACCTAAAGCAAGCTGATCAGAGACATAAGCAAATGCTTTTTTAGCACTAATAGTAGGGGAAAAAAATTTAATTTGACCCTTTGGCTGGAAAAAGGATAGTGAGAAGTTAAAGAAGTTATTAATATTTATTCCAACCAAAAACGTAGAGCATTCATCAAAGAACACTATCTGAACATTTCATGATACTATAAACAAGTAGAATTGACGCTAACTTTTGGTTTTGGGTCACATTTATTTTATTCACTACTGTAAAGTAGAATCCACATAGTGTTGAATCCTAAAATGTTTCAACTTTCAAAAGATTGTTTTTCACTCACACTCTTGGCATAGTTTCGATTATTGTTTAACGGTCAGTGTAAATAAGTGTTTTGATATAAAACTCCACATTTACATGTTCCGTTCTCAGTACGTGTTTCACACAGGAAGATCATCGCTGGTGCACCACCTCCAATCAAGGTTCTTTGTGGAAATAACAATTCTCTTCTTTAATTGTAATAGCCGACCAATGCAAACTTGAAAAAGTTTTAAAAGCTTATACGTAAAGTTCACATGAACTGATATGACTGTTTTTTAAGATTTTAGTACCTGTCAGCTTCACTCTCTGGGAGAATTCAAGACAATAACCGAGTTCATAAGAGGCTTTTAAAAATCTAGAAAAAGTAAGGAAATTTCTTTCAGTTATATAGTCTAATATATAGTTTTGGCAGGTATGAAAACAATAAACCGAAGTATGGGAAAAATGTTTGAGTTTCCAGACTTTTATCTTTATTCAATTATCTTTGCTATTCTATTTTACTAACAAGATAAACAAACAAACTGTAAATTAATGCTGATAACCTATAGTCCAGATTTCACAAGTCTGAGGGATGTAGATGTTAAAAAATATGTGATTAAAGTTTGTCAGGAGGCCAATGAAAGCTGTGAAATAGCCCTTAACCACAGTGCGACTCCGAAGCCAACTTCAGTATTTTAAGGATTTCTGGAACCCAGAGGTAATAAAACCCAACTAGATGAATGAGTTGCACTAAAATGTGCAAAATGTTATAGAAATGCCCCCAAAAAATATTTAGAGATTTGAGTCTGAAAAAATCTAAACCTTTTGACATGGATCCTGGGGTTATTTACTGCAGGTAAGATATTAACATCTAATAACCTTCCAACATAACCTCACTCTTTTTTTTTTTATTATTAAAATCCTGAACTGTCCCTTTAATGTCGCCTGTTTAGTCTGTTTGTCTAACATAAGGAGTCCAAGGCCCCCTCTCTCCGAGGTTGGAGAAGCCCTTCCACGGGCCGTCAGTCCTCCGGGGAGCACACCAGGTGGAGCTGGTCCGGACTCCCCACGCTGCCCGTGCTGGAGCTCCCGTCCCCCAAGTCCCGGGCCACCATGCAGGGCAGGTTGAGCTCCGTGGAGCCGCCGGGGCTGGAGTCGCTCCTGCTCACACACTCCTCCTCCAGCACCAGGCACAGCTCCTTCAGGTCCAGGTTCTCCTTCACCAGCCCGTCCTGCATGCGCTCCAGGTCGGCGAGCTTCTTCAGGTAGCCGCCCAGGTCCTCCCGCATCACTTTGGCGGCGTGGTGGCCGAAGAGCTGCCACTCCCTGGCCAGCTTCTTCACCTTGAGCCTGTCGTCGTCCAGGAAGCAGCACAGGTCCCGCAGCTCCGTGTTCTCCTCCTGCAGCCGCTGGTTGATGACTTTCAGTTCCCTGATCTCCAGGAGGTGCCCCTGCAGCTGCTTGTTGACCTCCTTGATGAGCCTGCCGCGCTGGATCAGAGCGGCGATCTTCTCCGACTCCTCCTTGCGCAAGCGGCTCACCAGCTCCTCTTTGGAGCAGGCCAACAAATCCTCATCGGAGATCTTGGACAGTTCTCTGTTTATGATCTCACCCTCGCTGCCCATTTTTTTTTTTTTTTTTTGCACAAGAGAACCTAGAGAGACCCTGAGAAATTATCTCTATATATAAACACACACACAAAAAAAATGTTGCTGCTGAGAGTTTTCACATCTGATCCAGATGTCACCATGCGAATCACGGGAGGAGGTTAACGCAGAGACATGTGATGTCTTTCTCCAAGGCAAACAGGCAGCAGCTCTATTTAAAAATGCGCATTTGGTTCTTTGCTGCCTTAATGAGGTCGGGCGTGAGGAGGCACCGCAGGCTCCGATTAATGTCAGTCCATCATCTCGTTTTCCAAAAGGCCTGTGTTGGATGGAGCACAACAGTCCCGTTTTCTTCTCCTTGTCGCCTTATTATGGAGGCGGTTCTCTCTGAGTGTGCACAAAAAAAGGATCCGATGAGATTTACCCCACTGCCCCGCAGATGTGGTGGGGGTTTTCAGGTCGGTGGCATCGTGTCGTCGGGCTTGCTCCGCTATGCTTTAGGTTGAATGAAGGCAGATGTCCGCTGGATGTTTGAACGGAGGCAGCCCTGACGGAGCGGCGGTGTCTTCCACATTAAAAAATATATATAGCCTATATGTAAAACGGAGGGGGGGGGGGGGAGAAAAAAAAATTAAAAAGAAAGGGGATAAAACACAGTCCGATCTGACCCGTTATCTGCTCATTACAGGCGCCTCATCCTCCGGAGCTGAGCTGTTACCACAACAATGTCTGCCTCCACCAGTTTAACAACCCTGCTGAGCGGAGCGGCGAGGTGCGCGTCAAGCTGCAGCGCTTCTGCAAAAACAACAAAAAAAAAAAAAACCGCACCGGAGGCTTTCAAAGTAAAAGCACGGAGTTATGCTTCAGTGACAGAACATGCAGTAGTTGAAGACAAGCATATGAACCTCTACTGTAAAATACGAAAGTAAAACGTTGTGAATAGGCCCAATGCTACAAAGATCTATATTTCATTTTAAGTTTTTTAAAGCTTGGCTAATGGAAGACGATTGGGGTCGCTGGAGGAAAAAAATAATAATCTCACTTTAATCTCAGATTTCTGACTCTGAATTTTGAGTTTAAAAAAAGAAAAAGGTTCAGAATTCTAAGAAAAAACGTCAGAATTGTGAGATGAACAAAGTAAGACTTTAATCTTACAATTTTGACTTTTTTTAAAAACCTAACTCTGATTTATTTTCTTTAGAAAATTCTCAATTCTAAGAAAAAAAGTCAGAATTTGACGAAAAAAGTCAGAATCAGTTAAAGAAAATGTCAGAAATATGACTTTAATCTCATAATTTTGACTTTTTCTTTAAAATTCTTAAAATAACTTAAACAAAAATCAAAATTCTAACAAAGACATTAGAATTGTGAGATGAACAAAGTCAGACTTTAATCTCACAATTTTGACTTTTTTTAAACCTAAATCTGATTTATTTTCTTTAGAAAATTCTGAATTCTAAGAAAAAAAGTCAGAATCAGTTTAAGAAAATGTCAGAAATATGACTTTAACCTCAGAATTTTGTCTTTTTCTTTCAAATTCTTAAAATAACTCAAAATTCTAAGAAAAACATTAGAATTGTGAGATTAACAAAGTCAGACTTTAATCTCACAATTTAGATTTTTTTTAAATCTAACTTACTTTTTTCTTTAAGAAATTCTGAATTGGAAGAAAAAAATTCTGATTTCTAAAAAAGATCAGAATTTGAAGAAAAAAAACATTAATATTAAGAACAAAAATCAGAGTGGTTAAAAAAAATGTCAGAAATATGACATTATTCGAAGAATTTCGACTTTTTCTTAAAATTCTTAAAATAACTAGATCTAAATTCACAGAACAAATGTCAGAATTGTGAGATTAACAAAGTCAGACTTTTTAAAAACTTTTTTTAACCAAACTCTAACTTTTTTTCTTTAAAAAATTCTAAATTTGAAGAAAAACATTCTGAATTCTAAGAAAAGAAGTCAGAATTGGTCTATTTTCTTGGTCTACTAACATGTATTAGTCCATTTTCAGCACGAGGTATGGTTCACTCTTTCTTCAAAAATGTTTGCTCTATTTAGCCAGGTTTTATCAATGTGTTTGCCAAACTCACAGTAAAAGTCGCTGGATGGTTGTGGGAACCAAAATTATTTGGTAAATGAAAGACAAATACTTTGTGTTGTACTAAACAGTTTTTAGTTCTCTACATATTTTTCAAAGTGCAGCACACCAGTGAAAAGTTTGCCCTAAAATTTTTCAAAAGTGTCCATCCATTTTTCACCCTTTTTACATTTTATTCATAGGGTGCAATTTTTCTTATTTTTTTCTAGCGCCACACTTTAAAGCCATCTGATCTACATATACATAAAATCCTGTTACTTCTACAAAATTTTGTTGCCATTAATCTTTTTTCTTAATGAAAAATCAAAACTCAACATAGGCAACCCAAACACATAATGCTTACATAAAGGCGGGTCAGGGTACAAGGTTTTATTTCAGTTTAATCTGAATTTGGTATGAGAGGAAAATGCATTTCAGACCAAACTTGAATGTGGCCGCTAAATGTATCTTGAACTACCCACTGTTGCTCAAACCCCCCAAGAGTATGTGAAACATCTGGCAAAAAATATTCCTGATTCAAGTGACCTGATTGGTTTTATTTTGAGCAATCCTTCGTCACAGGAAGATACATTTTTATGATAACTTCTAACTTGATGGACTCTAGTGATCTGAAATGTTTGAGGTTTCACTTAATCTTCCTTGTGGTTGTTTGACACACCATAAATATACATCAATCCTGCATGTGGCATGTTTGAACAGGTTATCTTTGAGATGCAAAGAGTCTGAGTTTGTCCTACAAGTTGTGTTTTTTTTATTTTTTCATTGTATTCTAATAGACCAAACAGACATTGACAAGCTCAGTTTACAATGGAAACCAATAGGAAAGGCCTGTGTGTAACCTTACTTCCTTTGGATTTATCTGTCTTCAAGAATGAGCTCATCCTCAAAAACTATCACTATTCTGTCCTACGGACTTTTGGAGAGTACCGGAAAGGTACAGCACATTCTGTATCTGGAGAGACGACTTGTTTCTTTTCAAAGAACACTGTTGGAAAGTTTGACTGCAGGCGTTTTTGTGTGAGTGTGTGTTTCCCCCCCCATCGGTTTATGCTGAGGCATTCGGCCACATCCTTCCGCCCTCTGTCCCACCTCCATTGTTTCACCGAGGCCATTACAATGCAGGGTGTTAACCGTGCTGAGAGGAATCTGGGGATGTAATCAGGGTGTCATGGGAGGTTAGAAATGAGAGTGTTGATGTGTAGCGAGAGATCTGACAAAAAGACTAGTTGACCGGGGGCGCGGGTGGGGTTGGGGGGCATTTTATTTTCCCACATGTCGTCATTTTGAAGCACGGATGCAGAAACACTGAAACGGGAGGGTGAGGAGGAGGATTTACAGGGATTTATGTGGATTAATCTCTGCAGGAAAAGAGAACAGATTGTGTACAAGCACCCGACGAGCAAAGTGCATCCTGTTGTTTGGGGCCCTGCGGGTGCAGAAGCCTATCTTTGATCTGACACTTTCCCTAATAACTAAAAGCACAAATTAAAGGTCAACAAAAGGTTATATCTCGCTGTCAGACGCTGGATGCAATTTGAGTCGTCACATGTTCATTCATTGTGAGTTTCAGTCTGACCACCGAAGACGTTCTCGGCAAAATGAACGGCTTGTGTTAAGCTGGGAACTTCACACCATACAGTAAATTTATTCCATGTCTGAAGTTTTTCATTAATGAACTCATCCAGTGCAAATTCACAAACTTTCTCTCCAGATGATTTTTTTTTTCCATTTGGAGAGTGACAAATAAATAGGTTTTGGTGAACTCATTTAAATGAGTGCAGCCTGTGTTATGGGAGAACAATAACCTTTCAATCTTAATGGTGTTCCAGCACATTGTTACATCCTTATAATCTTAGTAGCTCCAACACTAATTATTCTTGCAATTTTTTTGCCACCAGTATTAAAAATTAATTTCTACTCACAATAGAAATAAATTAAAAAGTTAATCATATGTGCTATGCATAAAAGCCAGTGGAAAATAGCTAAAATTGATGGTATTGTTTCATCTAATTTGGGGAGTTAAGCTGTTGGAATTGTTGGACCAGCTTCAAATTCTACCCCCAGTAAATGATTGATATAACTTTTGACTTTGCTGTTACTTTTCTTTTTTCACTTGATAAAAAAAAACTGTTTAAAAGCACTTGTGCAATGTGCAAAAGTCCGGTGTCATTCCTTATTTCTTTATGTTTTCCTTCCAAGGAGCCAGATTTCTTAGTAATGTCCTAAAATGGTCTAAAGTAAATATTCTTCCCGCTTTATAAAGCTCTTTCATAGTTTTTCTTTGGACTCTGGCTGGTTTTTAACTCATTTTCAGTCCAATACCTGACCATTTTTGATTAAATATTATTTTGTTGTTTGTTTAGCCACTTAATGTCCTTCATCATTTGGTGTTTTTGATCATTTCATACCTGAAAAAGACGAGAAGAAGCCACTTGTAAATTGATCTGAAGCCTGCGTACAGTAACTCTGAAAATCTTCAGAGAAAGTTTTCTTTCTAAGTGCTCATTTCTTTCTCACACTATCCCAAAACATGAATGTAAGGCTTACTGGCCGCTCTAAATGTCTAAATGTTATGAATGAGTTCATGCATGACTGATGTTGCAGGGCTGCCATCTCTCACGCAATGAGCGTGAGAGTCACGCATTTCACTGTCTTCACACGCTCACACGCCACACATCTAATCTCACACGCAGAAGAAATTACATCGCTCTACCCACTCCCATACAGTAGGTGGCGCACCTTGCCCAACTCGTTTGCTAAAGAAGAAGTGGAAAAAGCAGAACAACAACCGGTAATGCAGGAGAAGCGGAGAAGTGCCTGAAAACAGGTTTGTAAATGTAACTCTTAATGTCTCGTTATTGTGTTCTCAACCCCTAAATAAAAGTTCTTAGCAATCCTACCGTATAGAGCCCCGGACGTCACGTGACTCTCAGAGCTTCGCGGTGACGCTGCCAGGAACCTAGTCAAAATGAATGGCGCCGCCTGTGATTTTACTCCGTCGGAGTTGATTTCCCATTTTAAAATGGAAGATATTATTGTATATTCGGGGAAATTAAAACGATTTAAAATCTCCCTAGTCATGTCTAAGGTTCACCCTGCTTTTCGCCTACCGATTGTTGAAGACGTTCACCAGTCCCTCCCATGACCGTGCAGGAATAAAGTGGGTCTATGAAATGGATGGAGAACACATTTGGCATAAACCAAATACAGTATTCAAAGAAAGAACCTTATGCCGACAGTAAAGCATGGAGGAGGAAATGTGATGTTTTAGGGATGCTTTGGTGCAGCCGAACCTGGCCACCTCATAATCTTAGACTCCGCCATGAATTGGCTGCAGAGGCGACACTTCCCGGTAACATGTCCTGGATGACACCATCTGTTGTTGACAAGCACTGCTACTCCACCTCCTTTTCTTCTCCTGCTCGTCTTCAGATCTCTGTCTGGTCGTATAGTCAGGAAGCCTGGCAGAGAGACGTTGGAGTCGGGGATATGATCCTGCAGCCACGTCTCAGTGAAACACATAGCACAGCATTTCCAATACTCTGGCTGAATTTATCCATCTTGTTAGCCAGTGATCTCACGTTGCCCATCATGATTGATGGAAGAGATGGTTTGAACTTCCTCCTTCTTTGCCTTCTTTTTGCTCTTAACTCATCAGGGATTGTGGCTTCAGTTGAGCTATTATTTCAGTTTTTGCAACAGTTGCTCCTGACAAGTTATCAGAAAGTGGAAAAATAACAGCAGAAATCCTTCCAGCTTCACAGCACCAAAATCTAGAAAGTATACAGGTCCAAAAGAAATGCAATCTTCCTCATGAAAACAGAGGAAACAACATCTGAAAAACAAAACTCAACATATGCGGCCACCCAAAGGATCGCAATTTTAGAAGATTACACGAACCATACATTATCCTATTTAATAATTAAAACCAGGTAATATTTTTGTTGCTTGGATGTATTTTAATCTACTATCTGCAGAGATAAAAAATTAGATTAGGTTACACATTACCTGTGGACATTACTTAATATTTAAAAAAATAAATAATGGAGAGCTCCAATTTTTCTCACATCACTGTTTTTAAGGTCTCAGAGAAATCTTTCTGTGGCAGAAATAGCACAATGTGCAGAATGTTTACGGTTTAAATTTGCTGTAATATTTATCGCAGGGGGGAGGACTCTCCCTAAAGTTTGTTCTTAACTTCACCATGGCAACCTCATCTTACTGTTTTGATCTCTCGGGTTCAGTTAAATAAAATTAACTTATGTAACTGTTTTTATGAAAAAAAACAAAAACCCCAACAACATACAAGCTCCTAACATTTTCAAGACCTCTTGTAGTGTTTTCGTTTTATATAAAAAAAATTTCTTACGGTTTATTTGCGTTATGACGTCACCACTGCGGAAGTATGTGCCGCTGCCGCTGCGTGACTGCTGCTGTTGTTGACGTCTAAGAAGATGGAGCCGCCGCCTGTCGTCTGACAGATTTTACTGCTAGATTTGGAGCTTGAGTTAATTATCTGTAACCAGATCGCCGTGTTTTTTCGGTTCTAACTTTACACTTTCTTTCCTCCGACGATCCGTTTGCGGCTCCTTTTGTGACGTCGCTAACACAGAGGCTAACCTTGACGGAATTTAGCTAACCTCTAAAACTGCTTAAATCCAGCAGACAGGATGAACATTTCTCATTGAAGACGCGCTTTTATTGAAACTAAACTGTTGCAGCAGATTTGGACATCCTTGAAATCAAGGTATAAAACATTGTTTTGGTCTTTTGGGCTCACCTGACAAGCCAGGCGGTTAAGCTTTTTCTTTTTGTTCCTCGCAGATGGCCGTAGAGCTCGATGTGTTCGTTGGTAACACCACCATCATGGATGAGGAGGTTTACCAGCTCTGGCTGGATGGATACACCGGTACGAGCATGAATCCTTAACTGGCTGTGTTTACTTTAATAAGTTGCTAAAAAGATCCGTCCAAAACGACTTATTGGTGTGCATAAAATCAGCAAGTGGGATTTATTTTTACTCCAAAAATGAAAGGTTACAGATCAGCACTCCCCTAGACACAATGGTGCTTAATATTAAAAAGCATGCTATAAACCTGGATATAGTTAAGGGCCCAGACCTGTATTTAATCAGGCTCCTGCATCCTAACTAAACTCCTGCTTCCTGAATAGTCCTGACCAACACTAACAAAATGGATCATCTTACAGCAGCACATAAATCCCTGCACTGACTTTGTATCCAGTTGTCCAGAAAGTTATAATCAAATTAGTCCAAACATATAGACACATTTAGATCAAATAGTATACAGTTAAATCCAAATTATATTACAGTACCGCCAGCTTCAGGTGATCATATAATGCCAGTCAATTATAAGGTATTTATTTAAGAAAGCCCCAATTATAACAAGATGTTGACTTTGCTGCAGTCATACATCCTAAGCAAGCATGAGGCCACGGTGGAGAGGAACCACTTTCCTTTTAAGTGGACAAAAACTCCATCAGAAACAGAAAAGTCCAAAAAATGTTGGTTCCTTGAAATCAGGATAAAAAAAAAGTATTGTTTGCTGCAGCTTTCCTGTGAAGACCACATTTTATTTGTGCAGTTATTTGCAATTTGTGGACCTGGACTGCAATAATCACTAGGTAATTATACAAATACCACACATTCGGGCAAACTATGCTTTTAATTTACTGTATTTGCTTATTAAAAAAGCTGCAGCTAAATTGTTCTAGAGTTAGCACAGCCGTTGTAGCCAGATGCAACTTTTCCAATAAAACTATGTTGAACTTAAACCAGAAACACATTAATTCTGTTTACTTAAGTATTAATACTAACTGTATCACAACATTCCCCACCATTATTGCATAATACAAACTGTCCTACATTAAATCAACATTTCCTAATGTTGTGCGGCTCTATGTCTGTCAGTTTTTCTTTTCCTCTGTAAAGCAAACTAAGCTACTCCTATTGAAATAGGCTTTTCTTACCTTCAGCTGCATCAACACCGGAAGTTAACTCTCTACACGCTGGATCTTGTGTCAACGTTTTATGTTTACCCAACATGAAAAGACTTTCCACGTCTTAGTTATCACAAATAAATTGTGTACGGACGTGCATGAAAATTTATATAAAAATTGTGTTAAAAAACGTCAGCTGGAATTTTAATTTAATGAAAAAAATTAAAACATTAATTTACTTACTTGATTAAAAATAAAACCTTTGGGATGGCTGTGTTATATGCCACATCATACTTCAATAAATATGCTAAAAATGGCAAATGCATTTGTTTATCTTCATTTAAGTTCTAAGTGTACTTTACATTCCTTTCAATATTAGTTATACTACAATTCAGTCAGATTCCGTTTATTATTTGTAAAAATCTGCGGTTCAAACTAGATACATACATTGTATAAAAAGTCAAATTCAAAGGTTTGCATACACTAAGATTATTATACCTTTAAACAGTTAGGGAAATCTCAGATAAAAGGAAATGATGCTATGGCTTTGCAATCTTCTGATAGGTTAAGTTAAAACTGAGTTCATTTTAGGCACACTTGTGGCACACACTGCTTCCTGCTGTGACCCCATGGGAAATTAAAAATAATTTAGGCAAAATATCAGGGAGATAATCGTGGACCTCCACAAGTCCGGTTCATCCTTGGGTATAGTTTCCAGATGTCTGAAGGTGCTGCGTTCATCTGTTCAAACGATTATATGCAAATATTAAAACCATGGGAATGTCCAGGCAAGGGTGTCACGATTCAAACATTTCAAACCCCGATACCGATACTTTTTTTTGGTCCTGTTTGGCAGTGTGGAGCTCAGAATTTGTGTCCAAGTACCAAGTAGAAGCCCAACAGATTTACTTTCACAAGCGGAGCAGTACAGCTTTTGCTATAGTACTCCACTTGATATATGTGTGAAAAATCTTTATTATGAATTCCTCGGGGGTTTTATTTCCTGATGTTATGGACCCGGAGATGGAAAATTAACGGGAAGAAAGAAAGAAGATGAAGAAGAGAGGTAGGAAACAAAAAGTCAAGAGAGAGGGTGAGTTGAAAATACAAGAGAGGAAGGGGAACAAAGAAAACACTGGAAAACATTGAAGTCTGCTTCCATACCCAAAGGACGGCAGAGAGAGGGGAAAAAACAAAACAAAACAAAAAAGGAAAAAGGAACATTGACAAAACAAACCAAACATCGTGAACTAAGAACTAAACAACCACATCACACAAAAATGGATATAAAAATACAACAACAATGTCACAGAAAAACTCATGGTACCGATTAATCAAGCTCTAGTAATGATAACCTCAGCCCAAGAATATATCTGTAAACACCAGAGACCCCACATCTATGTGTGTGTGTTAACATGCTGGTGCATATAAGGTTTCTCCATAAGAGTATTCGATAGTTGGTGTGAGCAGGCATCAATCCGTCTCCCAGGAATCGATGCAGACATGAAGGAGATCGGAGCCAAGACGTCCAGAGGACCCCCAGAGCCCCAGGCGGACCCGGGCGGGGCCGACCGCATCCCCCAAGAGTGGAGAAGAGGAGAACCCCAGGGGAACGTCCAGCGGCTACTATGCAGGGGCCCGGGGGGCAGCAGTGACGAGCCCACGGGCCCCTCCGGCAACCAGCCGTGCCAGAGATGTACTGTCAAATCCTGACCTACCTCTAAGACAATGTGGTCAAGTTTAGTTTGTAATGTGAAGTTGGTTAAAAAGTTCTCTCTATGTTAGGAACGCTCGCCAACTCCTTGCAGCAATCCCTCCTTCAGAGCAAGCATAGGGTGACAGTGGAAAGGAACAACGACCTGTATCCGCCATGACACCTTAGGGGTTGAGAGGACAGAGCAGGCAAAAATAAACACAGAAGGACTGAAACACATATTTATCGTTGCATCTTCACTCATAGCTCCACTGCAAAGCTACTGCCCCCCCGTATGCATCCTTAAAAATAACATGTTTTAATCCGTCTAATCACATTTTGATTTCTGCGTCCTCAGGATCAAATAAAAAAAGTGCCCCTAAAACGATCTGTCAGGGCGGAACTATATGCAGGATATTTACAAAGTGCTTTTAAGTAGCATTAATCAGTTACCAGGAACTAGCAAACTAAAAGATGAAGTTTCTGACGCAACAGGAAAAAACATGCGAGGAATGTAGTAGGGGTAGACCGATATATCGGGCCGATATTTTCCATTTGTTTGGAGAGAGTTTCTTCTATTTAGTAATTGCTGTCTGATGGCTCAAAAAATGTCAAATCCAGCTTTTCTTTTAATTTACCCGTTTTTTACATTAGTTTGATTAAAGCTGCTATACCGAATCTGTAAAACAAGGTAGCTTAAAACATTTTTATTTTATGCCTCTTAACAACGTTCTAACACAGTATAGCTATAAATATTTTGTGGAGATAAAAATAAATAAAATTGAGTGGTTATGTCGTCTTTGTCTAAAAACCTCAGCCAGTAACATGGCTCGGTCCGAAACGAAGGATTGGTCAATCTCACTACGCGCTCCCGCATTTTGCAACACAACACCGCTGGTGTGAGAGGTTCTCCAGTCAATAATGTCAGAGAAGAAGAAAGAACCGGCTGCTACTACTTCAACGTTAGGACAAACGAACAGAGTCCAGAAAAAGACAAAAACGCCATTTGAAGCCGCTGAAAGCAAAAGACGTTTCCGCCATTTTACTTCACGAAAACCGCGATTCGGTATAGCAGCTTTAACTTTGGTTAAATGTTCGATTTGAATAATGTGCAGTGCACAAAATTAAGATTCAACAGTTTGTTAAATGCAGTGTTCGAAAAACCAATTGTGTTCAGAAATATTGTGCATCCACTGTTATTAGTGTGACATTTTAGCCACAAATCAGGCTATAAAACGTTCAGAAATCGACCATAAAAATCGGCAGCACATATCGGCCGTCGGCTGACTGTGACCTCTATGAATCGGCATTGGCAAAACAAAAACCCATATCCCGCCCCGCTCTACATGTTGGGAACTTGTTGCAACTTTGTGGCTGCGCGATAAAACATGCAATTAATGTCTAGAGTGCATCACTTCTTGTATACATTCACAACAATGTCTAATTTTAAACTTTAATATGATTTTACAGTATCTTGTGACCATGTCTAGGCCGTAATAGTTACAAGGTCTGCTTATTAAAAACAGCACCGCTTCTTGTTCCTCCAGTAGTCGGTCTGGTATTAATAACATGAGCCTCATCCGTTCCTCAAGCTAAGCCACACAACATGTGGATCGGAATATGACACGATGGGGCCTTTATCCAACAGTGAATGACGCGGTAAAGGTGCGTATGGACGGAGGCGTGCTGGACGAGTGCGAAGCGAGCGCAGAAGTTCTCCTCAGCGACACCATGGACCAGTACAGGACGTTCCAGATGTGTGAGCGTCTGCTTCAGAGTCCGGCCAAGCTGGCGAACCAGCTGCTCTTCCAGATCCCACCTCACCGACAAGCGATGCTCATAGAGAGGTGAGGCTGGCATTTCAGCGCATTTAGTTATCACACCTCTGGGGCTCTTGGGTCCGTGTAAGGCTTATCGGTTCAATTTTCTAAACACAAACGGACATTTGGAAAAACAGAAAAATGGATTCAAATATCCAATTAAATTATTTTTTTCCACCTTGACAAATTAAAAAATTTGATTTTTAAACTGTTTTTCCAATTTTCTGTTTCCATTCAGATGATCGGAAATTTAGAAAATTGCTAAATTGCGTCTGGGCTCCAATTACTGAATTATTATTCTATTATTATCATTATTATTATTATCTATTATTCTGTAGAAGATACAGCCTGGCTCTATCTACAGACTGAAGGCTATATAAAGAACAGATACATAAAGCTGAATCGCGTTTTCATATTCAGTCTATAGCTTAGGTTGCAGCTTGTTAACCTGCGTGTTAGTATGAATATATGTTTATATATGTTTACGTCCATTCTCACAACCGGCGCAACGTCATAGAGCTACGTGGAACGAGGGAGAGAACATCGTTGCAGTATTGAATTATTGGAGCCCAGAGGCAATTTTTACACAATTTTGCAATTTTCTAAACTTCTGATCCTCTGAATGAAAACAGAAAATTGGAAAAACAGTTTAAAAATCCAATTTTTTAATTTGTCAAGGTGAAAAAAAACCAGAAAAATTTGATATTTGAATCCATTTTTCTGTTTTTCCACATGTCCATTTGTGGTTAGAAAATTGAACTGATAAGCGTTACACGGACCCTCTTGGTTCTTGTTTGTCAGAATGCATGCTGTGAAGTTGTTGTTGTTGTTTTTCTTCTCTCAAGTATTTGTGTGCTCTCGTTTAGGTATTATGCCTTTGATGATGTTTTTGTGCGTGAGGTCTTAGGAAAGAAACTCTCCAAAGGAACAAAGAAAGATTTGGACGATGTCAGCGCCAAGACAGGCGTGACTCTGAAAAGCTGCAGACGACAGGTAAAAAGTGACACAGTGTCGAGTCTGTGCGGTTTGGCTTTATTCTCTCGCTGTAAAACTCTTTAAACGGGAGGGGAAAAAAAATAAATAAAAAATCCCATTCTCTTCTTTTTTTTGTTTTCGCTAGAAGTCGTTTCAACATTTCCACAGAGCAGAATTTATTGGTTGTGGTTGGCTTGTTCAAGTCACGATGTTGTAATTTAGCAAGCCTCCTGCGTCATCTGCTGTATTTCAGTTTGACAACTTCAAACGTGTTTTCAAAGTCGTGGAGGAGCTGAAGGGACCCCTGGTGGAGAACATACGTCAGCATTTCCTTCTCTCGGACAAGCTGGCGAGGTATTCAGTTTTTTTTTTTTTTACGTTTTGGATGTATTTTGGTTTTTTATGTGACGGATCGACACGAAAGTGGCGCTTCATTGTTAAGGGGAAGGAAAAAGATTGCACTGTTTCAAAACGTCTTTTTTTCCTGAAAAGGTGAAGCGTCATCTGTATTCAACCCTGAAAAAATTATTTGTAGAATCACCTTTCACAGTAGTAACAGTTGTGATTCTTTTAGGGTTTGTTTCTAAGTGACTGAAAATGTTTCCCATTGTTCTTTGCAAAATGGATTAAATTCCCTCAGATTAGACGGAGTGTTTTTTTGTTTTGTTTTTTTTCTTCAAGAAATGCCACTGATTTCTTCAAGAGATATTCCACCACTGAGTGAAATTTTGTCTGTTGCCGTATTACAAACAGTTGAATAAGTGAGACAAAGCATTTTGCAAGCAGCCCAGTCAAAAGGGACGAAAATGACTCAATAATGATCCTAATTATTACTGATGACCTCAATAATCATATCGTTTGGAAATGACAATAATAGGTAACACGAAGGAATTAGTGGAGCTGATTTAGACTTGGGACTACATTACGACAAAAGAGCGCTGTAAGCCGCCGATGCAAGGTGCAGCGCCCGCTAAACACACCTACTTCCTTAAACCCAAATGCGTGAGCGGTTTCTTCGTCTTGTCATGCATTCTGTCATTATTATTGCAGCTTACTATACCGTTCCTTCAAAAAAGCCTAGTAGCCACACATTTGTGTTTACGGACACTGCGTCATGTCCTTGCCCCTTGCAGCGGCGATTTGTCTAAATCGACCCCTGTAATTCCTTTGTGTTACTTATTATTTTCATTTGCAGTCGATATGTTTATTTAGATCACCAGGAAAATTATTAGCTTTTTGGACTTTTGTTTGTTGAATTTCTTCAAGCGACGCGTATCATTTTCCTCCCACTTTACAGTCGCGGCACTGCTTTGTGTCCCTATAAAGAAAGTTAAATTTTGTAACAAAATGAGGGAAAGGTTCAAGGGGTATGAATACTTTTGCGAGCCAATGCATGTTGTTTGTTTCTCCTTTTCACCCTAAAAGTCCAGCACTCACTCAGGGAACCTAAACGCATTAAAACCGGTGCTGTTTCTGACTTTTTTCTCTCTTTTTTTTCCTTCTACCAGGGACTACGCTGCCATTGTTTTCTTTGCCAACAACCGCTTTGAGACGGGGAAAAAGAAGCTGCAGTATCTCACCTTCCAGGACTTTGCTTTCTGTGCTGGGCAGCTTATCAACAACTGGACAGTTGGGGCCGTTGGTGAGGGATTTTGCCTGTTTTCTTTGGCGCCTCATGCCGGCATAAACTCCACATATATCACGATTAACTGCTACATAGCTCGTTAATCAAACGTGACATCGTAATTGGTCAAGATTTAATGTTTACGTAGCTCTGAAATATTAAACTTGCAGATCCAAGAAAAATCAAGAGGTGATATAAACATTTTAAAGCATGCAACGTAGTTTTTTTACGCTGAAAATAAGTGTCTAAAAGAAAACAAGTGGTTCGCTGTGTGGGTTTGCTCTTTACAATAACAGTTTTAGCCGTGCTCTTTCAGTGAGTCACACCGACCACCAGAGGTCCTTCCAGTTTTACTCTTCCCAGTTCGAGTTGATTCTGAATCTGAATGTTTCCAATTAGGAGAAAACAGTTTGATAGCAATTTGGGCCGTGTTCGACACAGTGACAGTTCTGAGAAATTCATTTCTTTTAAGCTGATTCGTGGGGGTCTTACTCAAATGCTCTTTGTAGACAACATGGTGGAAGACATGGACGTTGATTTGGATAAAGAGTTCTTGCAGGAGCTGAAAGAGCTGAAGACTTTAATCGCAGACAAAGATCTGTTGGATCAACACAAAAGGTAACGAAAACACGCTCCTATTTGTGCAGACGACTGAGAACCACCCTGGCTTTCTCACAAAGTTTTATCGGCACGCTTTTATCTAATTTCCTGCTTCTTTCTCTGCTCTGCCCTCAGTTTGGTCTGCACAGCTCTTAGAGGAAAGACTAAAGCTTTCGCAGAGATGGAATCTAATTTTAAAGTGAGAAACGTTAACCCTCCCTGGTTTAATGTAAACGTAATCTTACAGTGAAAAGAGTTTAAGGGACTTTCTTTTTCTTACAGAATCTCTCCAGAGGCCTCGTCAACATTGCCACAAAGTTAACCAACACCAAGGATGTCAGAGATTTCTTCATTGATCTCGTAGAGAAGGTTAGTGCAAACTAGAGCTGGGCGATATCGGAAAAAAATTTCTATCACGATAATATGTTTCCTATCAGTCAATATCTAGATATTAAACAACATTTAACATTCCTTGGTGCTATTTGAAGATATCGGAAGTCTTTTATTTTTATTTAAAGATTTATTTTCAAAATTTGAACATGTCATCAGACATTATGCGAGTGTTTCGGAAAAATGAAAGGATGTTAGGGCTGGGTGATATTATGGATTTAAAATAAAACCTTAAATTTTTTTCATGCCTAATAAAATTTTTGGGATGAATCGATTCTTAAAACAAAAAAAGTTACCAACGACAGAAAATATTTTTTAATTCTTGCTTGTATTTTCAATCCTCCCTTCTTGGAGTCGACCTGAATTCAAAGTCCAAATAAATGCACGCTGTAAAACAAGACGGAAGGCCTTTAGCGGGCTGACATTGGCGCAATTTATTTTCTCAATGTTACAAAAATTCAATCTTCACTAAACTTACATGCAGTGAAATTTACGTCTTGGATGATCCCAGATCTGTCTGCCTGCAAGGCTGCGTGACCTCCTCCCTTCCTTCTTTGTTTTTTCCAGTTTATCGAGCCGTGCCGTTCAGACCGATGGACATCCGGGGACGTTAAACTCTACCTCACCCACTACACCAAATCTGCACACTTTCTGGACTCATTCAAGTAAGTTAACATGCCTGTCAGAGTGTCTGCATACAGTCAGGAAACTTGAAGAATGATCTAGAAAGCAGAAGGTACCCTGCACAGGTAGTTGTCATTGAAACTGTTATCTCTGTTCTGTCTTATATATATGGTTTCTCAAACTGTAGTTGCCTTGTTTGTGATGTAAACTCTCAGGAATGTAATTGAGGGTTTACTCAGCCCTGCACCACTTCTGGCTTAACTAAGAGATATTCATAAATAGAAGCAAAGACCCCACCGGAAAAACTCAGGGGACCCCAATTGCCTCATTTACTCTCTTTGCACAGATTTCACAATTCCTGTTTGCCTGTCTGATTTTGCATAATTTACCCACCGATTGCTTGTTCTCTGCCCCTTCAGACATCAGGCTGTGTGGGACAGATACATGGACGTGATCAAAAGCTGCATCTTCAAAATGTATCACGACTGAGGCGTTTCCCTGGCAGCCTGCCCGCCCTCTCCTCTCCCCGCTCCAGTTTTTTGTTTCCTGGTTTGTCAGCCGTTATTCTCTCTCAGCAGTTCCGCTCTCTGTACCTTTTGGAGGTGATCTGTTTTTTTGTTTTATTTTACTTTCCATGTTGCATTATTGCCTCATTCATCGTTTTTGTAAAGTTGGTTTATAAATAAAATAAAAGTTTTACCACTGGAGTGTCATTCTGTTTTATTTTTCTGTTTAACACGTCTTTGTGTTTTATGTGCAGCGTTAAATGGCTGAGATGTTCCCATTAACCCAGCACAGACATAGGATTTATTATCCTTTGGGTGTCGGGCGGAGATAAGGGACCAGAAGGGAATAAGGGGGAATCAAATCACGATAAAGTAATGAATGATCATTTGTTATAGTAGTTTTCTTTGTTTGTTTTTTTAAACCCTGAATTGAGAGCATGTATAAGCCCTGCTCAGAGTTTGAACTGTTTGAGGTTTTTAAGAAGAACCAGAAAATCACATGTGATGAGCTCCAGCCAGTGTGTGGGATGTCTGTGTGTGGTCATGGGGGAGCAACCAGGAGGATGCAGTTGCTCCAGCTTTGGTGTGATTTAGTTTTTTGTGACATCCCCCGTAATGACAGCTGCCATTTCTGCCACCACATACAAACACAGCACATAAGAAGGTTGAGGGTATGAAAACATAAAACCTCGAAGGTTTACAAAGTATAACAATTCAAACAAAAATATGAAAAACTACTTCATTATTTCCAAAGGGAAGTTAAGTGTTGTAACTTTAGTTTTAAGCAAAGCACACAATGAAAACGTGTACAATATGTACAACATAAGAAAATAATCGATGGTCAAACAAAGAAAATTCACCTCTGCTTGAAAAGGAGTGGGATGAAGTTTAACACTTATTAATTCCCACCCCCTCTTTCAAAATCTAAATACAATAGTTTATTGTATTAACTTGTTTCATGTTGATTCTGATACCTGTGGGCAGGAAGGATCTCCTGTAGCAGCCTGTTTTACAGTGGCCCTCAAAAAGCTTCTGAATGAAGATTATCTGTTGTAGAGCAGTCATGAAGAGGACGCTTAGGGTTGTCTGTGATGTTCTTCATGTGATGAAGAATCCTTCTTTGTAGGATAATCTCTAGAGCAGTCCCCAGAACAGAACCAGCCTTCCTTTTCAGCTCGTAGACGTATTTGGCAGCCACCAATTGTGCATGTTGAACCACTTAAAAAGATGAGTAGTCTGTAATTTTCCTCAGAGGTACACTTCAACTGTGCGAGACAGAAACAAATAGAGATGCACTGATCAAGCTTTTCCTGGCTGTTTCCAATTTTTACTAAATTCTGAATTTTTTTCTCTCCCTCTTAAGACTAAAAACATAACAGAAGAAAAATGTGCGGAAGATTATTTCAGAGCTTGGTGTTTTTGATCCAACAGAAAAGGAAAGATTTACAAGATTATTTTCATTTACAGGTGAAACTCATAAAATTAATTACATGCGAAGCAAGATATTTCAAGCCTTTATTTGTTATAATTTTGATGATTATGGCTTACATGAAAACCCTAAATTCAACATCTCAGAAATTAGAATTTTGTGAAAAAGGTTAAATGTTTTAGGCTGAAAGTGTCACACTCTAATTAATCAAAAAATGGTTCCTGAGCCTTTAAATGGCCTCAGTCTGGTTCGGTAGGAATGGACAGGGGAACTTTTTCACAATCTAATTGACCTATTGATTCTTGTAGGGCTGCACGAAATCAGAAAATCTTGAGATGGCGATAATATTAGTAAATATTGCGATCATTACCAGGTATGATATACAGTGGGGCAAAAAAAGTATTTGGCAGCCCTCGATTTCTGCAAGTTTTCCCACTTATAAAGGTGAGAGAGGTCTGTAACTTTCATCATAGCTACACTTCAACTGTGAGAGGCAGAATGTAAAAAAATCTAGATAATCACATTGTATGGTTTTTAAATAATGTATTTGTATAATGGTGCAGAAAATAAGTATTTAGCACCTACAAACAAGCAATAATTCTGGCCCTCACAGACCTGTTGCTACTTCTTTAAGAATGGACGATGACACTCAGCTAACATCCAGAGTAGTTACAAAGTGGCTTCAGGAGAACAAAGTCAATATTTTGGCGTGGCCAATGACAAAGCCCTGATCTAAATCGAGGCGGCCTACAAACCCGACTCAGTTCCACCAGTTCTGTCAGGAGGAATGGGCCAGAACTCCAGCAAACTATTGTGAGAAGCTTGTGGAAGGAAACCCAAAACATTTGACCCAAGTCATAAAGTTTAAAGGCAATTCTACCAAATACTGAGGAAACGGATGTAAACCTTTGACATTATTTGATAAATATCTGACATATTCCCTCTCTCATTATTGTGGCATGTAGCAGATAGAAATTATTTTTGATCATTCTAACTGACTTGAAACAAGATAAATTTGGTCTGATTTAACTTCAGACAGTGAGGGGAAAAAAGGTGTATGTCAACTTCTGGTTTCACCAAAATCTTTAACTTTAATTGCCAGTCCAGGGAGGGGGTTGCTTATCCGATACACAGCTCAATGTATGACTCAAAGGGAATCTAATAGTACATACATTTATTTAGAACCATCACAGTATAGACCTCAAAGATTTCTACTTTTGCTCCAGAATAAAATGTACTGTAATTCATATAAAATCCCAATAAAAATAAACCACATTTTTGAGGTTGTAGCATGATAAAATGAGTTTTAGTGATGTGATCAGTTTATAAGGGCTGCAGTTAAATTTGGTTTCTTTCAGATAATCAATGGATCTTTTAAGGAACCCATTCATTTCTCTATTTAAAGGCTATTTTCCTCTGAGGAGGCTTCTACTTCTTTATTGTAACAAGAGTACCTTCTGTGTTTGACCTCAAGTTGACTCATAAAGGACTACCTTTGGTTAAGCAACATCCCGACCAGTTTGCATCATACACTAACGCACATTTTGCAAGACAACATCCTGATCCCAAAACCAGAAATCCATTAGTCATGTACAAACTAGGCAGGGGCATGTTTTATGTTTTAGTTTTCGGTATTTTGTCTCAGGAAGAATGGGAATTTTATTCACAAGAAGAAGAAGAAGTTTTCCAGGGTAGTTCTTTGGAAAGCCGCTCTCTTCCCTTCTCTGATTTTTGTCCACATTCCATTAACTTCTTTCCTCCACTGCTATAAATATCCCTCATGTCAGATTGGACGAGAGCGAAGGCTTAAAGTCGCGCTACGGTTGGAAAAAGAAACGAAAGGGTGGTGAGTATAGATAGATGGGGGGTAAGTGGGGAAATGGGGCGGGGGAGCCCGGGGCTTTTTTGCGGGGGTTTGGTTTAAATGAAACCAGGTGTGTTGTGGGACCAGTAAAGAGTGGGGGTATTTGTGTGTGTGTGAATCTGTGAGCTGTTGTGCCTGTGATTTGGACAGATCTGGAATTTCGGTATTTGGGCCGCAGACCAGGAATTTGCACCCTGGGGGGTCAGGCAGAGGGTTGGAGGGTGGCAGCACAGGGGGCCAGAGGGGGGGTAAGAATGGGCCGTCCTACTGCCGTCTCTCCCTCCCTCCCTCGTTCCCTTCACTCGTCTCCTCTCTCCCTCCCTTTGCATGTGTTCATCTGCCCCAGCTGTCGAACTCCCCAATCACTCTCTCTCTCTCAGGGTCACACAGGCAACAGTTTAAGGGAATCACTTCTGAATGCCAACTCATCCGGGGACGATCCCAGCCAGCAGACGGACACACCGGTCGGAGGGAGGCTTGAGACGCAGAGGACCCGCTGGGGAAGGATTTTGCAAGTGAGTTTTACTCCGTTTCGTTGATTCCTCACACGCATAAAAAAGGTAGATGCCATATCAAGCCCAGAGCTGGTGGGCAACTTAGGAAGTCTGGATGCTTTTAAGGAGGAAATAAAAGAGGTGAGATGTACCGTTACCCCAGCTTTCTGGTACAGGCCATACATGTCACAGTTGCACGACTGCCCTGCCGTCTGCTCCGCTCCCCCAGCTGCACTTGGCTCCTCACCAGAGCCAAGATAACGTGGCTGTGTAGTTTACTTTCTTGGCTCAGACCCTAGCAGGGGGGTTAGACAGGAAGACGGCCAGTGAGTCACATCAAGCAGCATGTTTTACGGCGCTGTACGTTGCAAAATCCTTCCATGTCGTCCCAGAAATCTGTCATAATCTCACAATGGACACCAGAGAACTGATGGCAGGACTGCTGGGGAGAAATTGAAGTTCTGGGAGATAAACAGGTGCCAACACAGCTCTAAACTCTGAAGAGGTGGATTGTTCCTGCCAAATCTCTTGTTTGCAAACGCTCATAGATTGGGAAGTGTGCAGCATCTTGGTAGCTCAGAAGATTTAGTTGGATTTTAATTTCTTCACACTCAGTTATTTTAAAAGCAGAGTCAGTCTTGTGCGAAAGTCTCAAGCCCTCCCTCATTTCTTTATGTTTTCCTTCAAAGCAGCCTGGCCTTCTTGCACACTTTTAAAGTTTTGATGATCATTATTTCTCCTGGTCTTCCGAAAGTTTTTCTTTGGACTTCGGCTGCTTTTATCTTCATTTTCTTGTTGAGTCACCAACTATTTCCAGAGAAACGGTTCTAGGGACACTTAAGTCTGACCTTCAAATCATTCAGGCACAGGCTGGTTTCAACTTTTTTCACCTTTAGTGGGACCTTTGCCTTGCACACCTTCGTTGAAAAACAAAATGAAATCTCTTTGGTGTAAAACAAACATGAAGCTAAAAAAAAGAGGATACTTTTATTTTCTAACATCTATTTTTAGTGTGGCAAATCTTAGCCTGGTTCTTCCTACCAAAAATGCTCCACATCTTTGGGATTTTGAGGGCATCTTCTGTGCACAGCCCCTTTTTTAGATCTCGTCACAGATTTTGAGTGAGATTCAGATGTGGGCTCTGCTTGGATCATCCCGAAACTCCAATCCTCCTCTGGTAAGGCCAGTTTTCTTTTTATTTGGATGTTTGGAGTTTGTGCCCTGCTGAAAAATGAAGTTACTCTTCATCTTCAGCTTTTTAGCGGAGACCTGAAGGTTTTGGGTCAACACCGACTGTGATGATGCATGATGCTGCCATCACCATGCTTCACTGTGGGTATTGTGTACTTTGGGTGATGTGCAGGGTTATTTTTGCTCCCATGACGTTCAGACTTGGTTTCATCAGACCGTGACATATTTTTCCACACGCTTTTAGAAAACCTTAAATGCCTTTTGGCAAACTTTAGCCAGCCTCTTGAAATCATGTTTAGGTCTTGGTAATGTGACTGTTTCGCCATTTTTTCTTTGTCATAACCGAGTCCCATGAGTTATGAAATGCCTGATCCCTCTGATGCTTTGGAGGCTCTCAGTAGATTATAGCTTTTACTAGGAAACATGGCTTAATAACCTGCTTCGCCCACTGAATGTTATTTATGGGCACTCTAAATGAACTCTTATTTAACGCGAGTTTGAATGTGTTTGTTAACTCAATACAACATCCCCAGATCTAGAAGGATGTTCACAATAATGCAGCCACTTTATTGTTTTTTTTTTTTAAGATTTCCGATTGCTTTTCAATTAAATGAAACAAATTTTAGGTCACATTAAAGGTGGGAAAAGTTTTATCGCAGCGTAATCTTCTTATCTAGCATAAAACTTGACATTGTAACAGGGGTGTGTAGATTTGTTTTTTTAGCTGTATTTAATAAACACTTGAATTTGTCTAATTTGTAAACCAGCCAGCTGACTAACAGTGCACAGCAGCAGGTGACGGAAGATTTCTGTTATTTACAAAATATGATCAAATAAAACTTGATAAGCTCCCAAACTCAAGATGAAAACATAACAAACAGCTTAGCAAAGGAACTGTTTTTAATTGGTACTTTAGGAATTCTGTTAGTAGTAACTTTGGTTCCCGCCTCTTTAATTTAATTAATTAAAAATAACAGCAGAGCCGTCAGCTGTAAACTTGTCCTTTGTCAAGACTTTGCTAGATTATTTCCCTTTTCTCAAAGACACAACTTCCCCTCTCTATTTACATGCTGTAGATTTGGTCCCAAAACTCAAACTGTACAAATGTTTCTTTTTTCTTTCTTTACAAAACTTCTACAATATAGTTTAATGGTCAGCTACAAAGACTGGACAGAAAAAGCTGCCAAAAACAAACTTTTAGAATACCTTCAGAAGGCTTTGAGAAGCATTGTGATTTACAACTTTTGTGCTGCAGTGTATAAGATGAAGACCCCCTGGTTATGGGTCTGCAGGGTCACATCCACAGCTGAAATTAAGCTCAGGCTGCTCCACACCACACAAGTCCAGCTGTCTGTGCACCAATAACAAATGCCCACCTTGCAGCTTACACTCCCCCACAAACCCCAGGGTTAATGTGTGGATGTGGTCTAGCAGTATTTTGTTTTTCCAGTTGTCCCTGTGTTCATTTTTAAAGCCGCCGTGGCATTTTCGGTAGCGAAGGTGGGCTAAAGGTGTTTATCTAAACTGCTCTTTTGGAGATAAGTGAAGCCCCGACGTTTAGAAATAAGCGATTACAGGATTTATTTGTGTGACTTCAATGCTTCGTTTTGTGGAGAGTAGTATTCAGTCGGTGTTGCTGACCTGTAATAAAGTCTTTATTTAGCCGAGAAGCTTCCAGTAAAGCGTCTCTCTTTGCATGGAGTCCTGGCAAAGATGGCGGCAAAAACACAAATTTCAACTTAAAGCACTGTCAGAAAAGGTTGTGTAAATAAATTAAAAAGGCAGATTACAAGTTAAAGCTGAAATAAGACATTTTTAAGAACACAATCAAAATATAAAGAATGGCAACTGTCTGAAGATCTAAGATTCTGTTTTCACTCTGGAAACATTAATCTTTACTTATGAGTTGGGCCTGTTTTCATAAATAGCAACATGATATGACTCAAGCACATTAGCTAAGAAAGCATGCAATAAATGGTACACTAAATTGTACAACAAGGTGCAATGCAATGAGTCTGGGACACAAACCGTCAAGTACCGTCAAGTCTTTTCAATAGAATAATAAATGTATGCATAAAAAAACATCACTATAGTCCAATACTGTTTCTTTTTTAAAAACATCATAAAAACGAGTTTAGGTTTAAGATCTTTACAACAAAGATCAGCGTGGCGATCAAAGGATAATTTTTCCTTTAGCCAGATTCCCAAGTATTTATATAAAATGACTTTTCTTATACTTCTTCACTATCTGCTGCAATCTATGGCTCTTTAGGGCCTCCATAGTTCTTAATAGTTTATTTTAATAAAGGTATATAGAAATGAGCATTTTTTTCCAATGCAAGGGTTAGTGAAAAAGGGTACTTTTAGTAGTTTTTGTATGTGCTATACAATATCTGCAGAGAATTTCAAGACAACAATGGCACTGGTGAAATAGGTCTTTTTTGCATTTTTTTATAGTAATGATAAAAAAATGTTTCACGTGTTACAAAAAGAACAAGTAAAAGTCTTTGAGTTCAGATTTCAGTAGCGACGGAAAAGTTTCCTGTATAAGCTCAACATGTTTCATCAGGAGGAAGCTACAGTATAAACGCCTCTGTCATCAGCATATAAATGTATTTGGCTGCTGTAGTTTCTATCCTGACTCGTTTATCGAAATATTGTAGGGCCTAAGCTACATCCTTGTGGAACACCTGAACATATTAGAGACGTTGGTAAAGGGTCGCTTTCTGCAGTCAGATAATGAACTTCTGATCATTTTTACTGAATCCTGTTGAATTGAGTCTTTCAATAGGAGTTCATGGAGTTGATCTAAACCCCTAAATACAGCTGCACGATGATGTTTATTGTCTGGTGAGTTCATATTCGTTGAATTGTCATAAATTTAGTACAGATGTGATTAGAACAAAATTCATTCAGTCGGTGCACAAAAAAGTTATATGTAAAAGCAAAAGCAAGAAAGTCACATTTTAAACTGGAGACCTGTTTTTGTTCTAATAGGTATTTTAAATAATTTTCTGCAGCGTGACTAATCAATTATCCGATAATTGTTTCAGTTCTTCTTCTTCTTCTTCCTCGGAAGTGGTGGGAGCACCCAGACAAATGAACTCCCGGGTCAGAGCCACATCCTCTGACATCCTCCTCCGCATCCTGCCGAGAGACGAGAGTTCAGGGGAACGGTGGCTGGAGGTTTTGGCTCCAGCTGTCCTCTTGTTGGGTTTTTTTTTGTCGTTTTTTTTAACCATGGGGGGTTTCCCAGAACCTGATACTCTGGGAACCACAGCAGTGGCAGGGCATCCCAGCTCAGAATCGGTGCCCACATCCTTGCAGAGGGCATACCAGAGGTCCCCCACCCGTTGATCTGAAGCTCACAGTGGCCAGTGAGTTGGTGGACCCCAGGCTGATGGTCAGTTTGTTTTTGGGTGGTTTCGCTTACATTCTTGGTGATCGTATGTGGCTCTCGCACAAACTCATACAAGTCACGTACTGCGGTTGAGCGATGATTTACAGTCTGTGCTCAAATGGCGTTGCCGTGATTCTGTTTTTTGCACAGGTCACAAACGGACCTCTGATGTCATCGGGCGAGTATTTTGAGGCCGTCGGAGTCACCCTGTTTGTCTGAAACTTAAATCCAACAATAAGCTGCTCTTTGCTAACGTGGCCACTGGAATTCACATCCCGAACGTGACTCCATGCATGCAGAAAAGCAGTGATTATAACTTTCCTGTCATGCACTTCAGCTGGAGCTCACTCTCTTTGTAAACGGCACTAGAGGTTTCTTTGTTCTAGACTTAAATTGTTTTTTTTTTTATATGTCTTTAGTCTGCCAAGGTTGGAAGGGTTGATTTGTTTATTTTTAGATTCGGTTTAAACTCAAAGCTTCTGTTCAGGAACATTTAACTGAGGGAAGGTTGTGTCTGCGCCAGGAGTGAAGCCCGGTCCATCAGGATATTAAACTAACATGATACAATACAAACTCACCTGCAAGTTATAAGACACTGGATCCAGCATTGTATGAAATATTAGCAATGGAAGAAACTCAGAATATTATTTCGTAGTGTTAAAGTTTTAGCATTATTCATGTTTCTCTGAGTTGTTCTTTTCAGAATAATGCAGTCCCTCTGAAAAGAATTCACACCCCTTAAACCTTCTTCCGTTTTGTTAAGTTACAATCACAAACTACAATGTATTTTGTTTGATTTTATATAATAGATCAAAACAAAATGGATTATTATGAAATGGAAGGAAATCATGGTGTGCATTTGTATTAATCTCCTAGGGAAGAGGAATAGAACCGCTGAAAAAAAAAGAATCCTGACTAAATCTGACAATTCCTACTTCTTTTTCAATCTCAGAATTCTGACTTTTTTCTGACTTTTTTCTCACAGAAATATGGGAAAAGTCAGAATTTTGACTTTAGCTTCAGAATTTTGACTTTTTCCTCAGAATTCGGATTTATTTTCCCGTATATCAGAAGTCTAACTTTTTATGAATATATAATAAAGTCAAATGTCTGAGAAAAAAGTCAAAGTTCTTTGATTAAAGTCAGAATTCGGACTTTTTTCACACTTTTTCTCTCACTTTAAAGAGGCTATATGCAACTTTTTCCCCAAAATAAACGTAACAATAGCCTTTTTATTTGTCCATTTATGACTCAAACATCTCCTGATGAGCATACTGACACCTTGTCAGCTCACAGTGGGTGCACCTTTAAGCCTGTATCCAATTTTTTCTATTTTCTGTCAGGTCAGATTTTTCCTGCGCTGTCTGCGGATGTGACGTCAAACGCGTTGGTGTTAAATGTTTCAGATCACTCTGCCACCACCGCTAGTCAGCACTCGCAAGCAGTTCAATGGATTGTGCGAAAACACAGAAGAGACCAAGGACAACTCTGACACCAACAGTAACTCCACATAAGACTAAGAAAGTTAAACCCCTGACAAGCGCCCGAAAAAGATCGAAGATTGAGAGCGACCGGCGCAAAAGCGCGCGCTGCAAGAGCGAGCAGAAAGGAGGAGCAGTTCCGTTTTTGGCCACATGGGGTCACTTGCGAGTTTAAATTTTAGAAAATTGCACATAGCCCCTTTAAAGTCACTTTTTCCACAGAAATATGGGAAAAGTCAGAATTCTCACTTTAGCCTCAGAATTTTGACTTTTTCCTCAGAATTCTGATTTATTTTCCCGTAAATCAGAAGTCTAACTTTTTATGAATATATAATAAAATCAAATGTCTGAGAAAAAAGTCAAAGTTCTTTGATTAAAGTCAGAATTCAGACTTTTTTCACACTTTTTCTCTCACTTTAAAGTCACTGTTTCTTAGAATACTGGAAAAAGTCAGAATTCTCACTTTAGGCTCAGAATTCAGATTATTTTCTCTGAATTTTGACTTTCTGCTCAGAATTCAGATTTCTTTTTTCAGTATCAGAATTGACTTTTTTCCTAAATATATCAGAATTCTAACTTTTTTTCTGAATGTATAATAAAGTCAGATTTCTGAAAAAAAAAAGACAGAATTCTTACTTTTTTTCTCCGAATTCTGACTCTTTTTGTTTTTTAGAATTTGGACTTTTATCTCCAAATTCTGACTTTTTTTTCCTCAGTATCAGAATTCATACTTTTTTATGAACATATAATAAAGTCAGAATTCTGAGGAAAAAAGTCCGAATTCTGAGATTAAAGTGAAAAAAAATCCAAATTCTTAGATTAGAGTGAAAGAAGTCCGATTTCTGAGATTGAAGTCCCAATTCTTATTTTTCCAGTGTCTCTGATACTCTTCTCTAATCCCTCTTTTACTCTGCTACCTCTAAAATCTAGTGTGACCAATTGCCTTGAGAGTATACCAAATTAACAAAATAGGTGAACCATTATTTTCTTATAAATACAACTTGTTGTGTAAAGCTAGTGGCAGCATCATACCGTGGGGATGCTTTTCTTTGTAAAATACCTCAATCTCATTCAATTCAGCTGAAAAGTGTCTCTGAACATCAGTAATTAAGTCTTCTTAATTGGATTTAGGTCTGGGATTTGATGAGGCTGTTGAATATGAGTGAATACATGAATATGCTTTGATTCAAACTATGATATTGTAACTCTTGCTGCATGTTTAGTTTTATTATTCATGATGAACATCTCCCTCTGTCTTAGGTATTTTGTCCCAAGTTAAGCTCCATCCATCTTCCCGTCAAGTCTGAGTAGCTTACCTGAACCTGTAGAGGGCCCCACAGCATGATGCTGCCACTACCTTTATAGAACAGCCGTTCTTATATGGAGATCGAATTAATTAGGGTGACTTCTGAAAGCAGTTGGTTGCTCTGGATTTTATTTGGAAGTTTCTGAGTAAAGGGGATTTTTAAGACAAATGCATGACACACGTAAGATTTTGTAACATATCTAGTCATTTATGTGACAAAATTCACATTTTGAAAATATCTTGCAATACATGGTTTTAAACTTCTCAAACACAATCAAAGCGACTTGGTTTCATGATGCTAGCTGTTCCTTTGCTTTGTTTTAGGATAAGTTACAACTGCCTCGTTCTACTTTCTGAACTCAAGCGTGTTTCATAATTTCGTCCGTCTCAAACTGGTCTAATTGGCTACATTTCTGAACTCCTAACAAACCTGCGGGAATATGCTGGGTCAGCAAGTTTGCACCAACTTAGGTTGCCAGATAAAAGTCTTTATGAGTTATTACGCAGGGGTTAATTTTCAGTTTTCGCTGCTGAGACGCTTAGGTGAACACACTGAACACACAAAACGTTTTGCATTGCAGAAACGTGTAAGCAAAGGTCGGGTTTTAGGAGTCTCAGAGCCCCCCTAACTCTGAGGGACAGAAGTTAGTCCAGTCATTGCCAACTTGCAAACACAGAGGGCTTTCTGTAAGCGCAGCAAACCAAAGTATTGACTCGGTTATTTTTAGCCAAAGCTTCACAGTACGTCACAGTGTTTATGTTTTGACTTGGCAGCGTGAGTATTTCCATTTATTTTTGCAACGATTAAAGGAGAACTGTGCGGTTGACAGATGACGGACAAAGTCCACCAAGCTGACTGTTTTGTCTTCTGGGGGACCAACTATGAATCGACTCACATCACATTTTGCTTTAAGTGGAATAACCTCATTTTCCTCTTACAGCACAGCAGAGATTTTGAGGCTGAACTGAATTATTCTGTGATGTCCAAAGTTTTAAATGTGTCTTCTTTATGTGCCCTCTCCCTCTGTGTCTCTTTGTTACAGATACAGCTTCTCAACCGCTCTGTCCATCGCAGCGTTCGACTTCAGAGCTCAGCTGCCTGTCTGACAGTCGTCGTGTGTGTATGCGTGTGTGTGTGTGCGTGCATGTGTATGTTTGTGTGCATGTTTTCTGATAGATTGCCCATCAGTTAGTGCATTAGTATGCAGGGTGTTGGTGTGTCAGTCTTGTGTATGTGCATATGTGTGTCTGTGCTCCTCTGCAGTGTGATTTCACAGTCACATAGAGAAACTCACACCTACACGGTAAGGATGGATGACTCTCTATCCTTTCTCTCTCCTCTCTTTTCTTTTTAGCATTTAGTGACTTCAGATCATAATCTTTGTTGCTGTGAATAGTAACAAGAGAACAAAATGTAATGGTATTTAATTTTTTGGAAATTAAATAAAAAAAAAAAAAAGCGTGATCCAGTGTTGTGAATTAAGATCCCAGACTCTTATAACTTGTCAAAGCATGTTCTCAATCACCAATAGGGGAGGATTAGTTTCAAAGCGTTCTCTACAGTGTCTTGCAAGAGAAACCTGAACAGTGTGGCATGCAATTTTTTGTCAATGCATTGCAGAACCACCATTTGTTTTTGTTTTGTTTTACCCATTGTTCTTTGCAAAATAGCTCCAGCTCAGTCAGCATGGAAGAGATCATCTTTATATGGGAATTTGGAAGTGTTCCCACAGATTCCCAAATGGGTGAAATGTGTTTAACTACTTATCAACTTACTGTGTACGACTTCTCTTCGCTCGTCATCTTGAATCTTCTGGCGCCGAGCCGTTACTGGTAGAGAGCGGACTCTTTTGTTTTTCTACATGGACGGCAGTACTCAAATTTGACCACAAGATGTTATTCTTACATATTGCACCTTTGAAACACGACTCGAGACAGAGTCCAAGACTTGAGTACTCCCATCTCTGGCATGAGAGCTTTAAAGCTTGCAATGCTGTTTTTTTAATCAAACTGTGCTTTGAACCGCTCCAAAGCTTTATCTCAGACCTGTCTGCTGTGTTTCTTGGTCTTCATGGGGATGTTGGTTCTCTAATAAATCTCTGAGGCCTTCACAGAATAGCTTGTATTAGACTGAGATTAAAATACACACAGGTGGACTCTAGTTAGCAGCTAGGTTACCTCTGAAGCCAGTTGGTTGCATTAGATTTTATTTAAGGGCATCAGAGTAAAAGGGGCCTGAAAACAAATCCATGCCACACTTTTCATATTCATTGTTAATTTTTTTAGATCTATGTATCATTCATTTCCACTTTATGGACTTCTTTGAGTAGGTTTACAATATAAAATTTGAAGTTTGATAACGCGGCAAAATGTGAAAAAGTTCAAAGTTGAATACTTTTGAACTCTGTAGGATACTGAAACAGGGAGCTTGAATTCGGTTAAATATTAGCTAATTTAACTGCCTGTAAAAAAAATGACAATGAAGACAAAATGGCTGCTGTAGAATGTGGATTTTAACTGATAGATTATCTCACAGATTGGGAGATTTTGCTTTGACCTCAATAGTTTTTTCACTCTAAACATCACATAAAAGTGACTCTTTCTCCAGCTTTGACACACCTAAAATAGAACCTCTTTTAGTTTTACATTCATGCCTTCTGGAAATCTGTGACGTTTTTCTTGTTTAGCTGCTTGTCGAGACAGAATCTTTTTTCCCCTGAGGGCCCTAAAAACGTCAGCATGCCGCAGCAGCACACCTGTCAGGTGATCCTGCTGGTTTTTGGGTAGAAATGTTAGCCTCAAGTCACCTCTCCTCCTCTCCGCGTGATGTTCCACGTAAACGTCTCTTCCCGGGACTTTAAAGCAGTCATTGCTGGGGATAAATTTGGTTTTAATACCGCGTTTCTTCACTCCTCCGTTTTTCTTTCCATCCAGGTCACAGCGGTGTATTTTTCCCTCTCACTGATAATGACCGTTTTTCCAAACTGAGCCTTTAAACACTTTGTTTCTGAAGCAAAGTTTGGCTTCAGGAGGGGCTTTTAAAACATTAAAATGGATTTATGTCTCTTCGGCTTGGAGCTTTAACATGAATACCCCCTGCTTCGTTTTTTCTTGTTCCACTACTGGAGATTTATTGGTTATATTGAATATATTATGCAACTCCTTGGCTCAGGGAGTCTGCTCACGTATTTTTTTCCACTTTTTTCTCACACAGTCTTCTCTCTCTGCTGCTCTTTGTAGGAATGCACCGATGGGTATCACTGGGACTCCCTGACTGAGCACTGCAAAGGTGAAAATCTCTGCAGTCACAGCACTTCTCAGAGCTCTCTTGATCCATGTTTTAAAATCTGATTCCTGACACTGAATATCTTCCTCTGGGTCTCCTGGCAGACATCAACGAGTGCGAGACCATTCCAGATGCCTGCAAAGGAGAAATGAAGTGCTTCAACCACTACGGAGGCTACCTGTGCCTTCCCCGCTCTGCGTCAGTCATCCCCGCTCCACAGCCCTCCATCACCCCTACCGAGGCCTTTAACCCCTGCCCTTTGGGCTACGAGCCGCATGGAGACAGCTGTGTGGGTGGGTGGCTGCTCTTTCATCTGGGGGTTGGAGGTGGGCAGGTGGCCACGGGATGAGTGATCATTAGGCTAGTGAGTGTGAGGGATTGTTTGGTGGCCGCAGATTGGTGAGGGACAGGTGGCTGCAGCAGGCTTTGGGACTGGAAAGCAGCATGCTGGTGCAATCTCCGTGGGTGTGAGTGAGTGGGAAGCCCACGGGAGGCGGGTGAGCAGGACAGGAATTTTTTTTACATTTCACACGAGGACAGCTGCTGCGTTTTTTTTTTTTTTAGAAACTGACTCGCAGCTAGAAACCTGCTTGTGCCAGGAGGTGTTCGACGTGACTTGCATGAGACGGCAAGCGTGACTCAACTCGATATTCTCAGCTGCTGGGTGCAAGTGAGGCGAAGGCCGCGGCCCTCGAGCGGTCGCAGCGCGGCTGCCCAGTTGTGCCGTGTTTGCTCGCATTAGACACGTTTTAACATCCGTCTCTGCTCTGCGTCACCCACACAATGCAGATGTCGATGAGTGTGAGCGAGAGGAGCATGACTGCCAGCCCAGCCAGCAGTGCATCAACACTCTGGGTGCCTTTAACTGCCAGTGCCCCCGCGGTTACAACAAGGTTGGCACGGAGTGCATCGGTGAGTTCATCTCCACTCTCCAGATCGTTTTCTGCTGCGTCGCACAAAAACCATTAAACCCCTGACTCGTGTTTCTTCACCTCAGACATAGATGAGTGCAGATACAGGTACTGCCAGCATCGCTGTGTCAACGTCCCCGGCTCCTTCTCCTGTCAGTGCGAGCCTGGTTTCCAGTTGGGAGGAAACAACCGATCCTGCGTTGGTGAGAATGAAAAAAAATTAAAAAAGCGTTCCTACATTAGCTCAACTTCCAAGTAAAAATCATAAAGTTGGTCCAAATAACCGATTTGGAAAAGGTAAAAGAATCAAAGTAAATTCTTTGGTTTTAGCATATGCAATGCCTGCAAATCAATCAATTAATCAATCAATGTTTATCTATCAGAGGTGGATAGAGGGCCCAAAAGTTGTACTCAAGTAAGAGTAGCACTACTTCAATTTATTTTTACTTACTACTTAAGTAAGAGTAAGAGTAAAAAAGTATTTGGTAAATAGGCTACTTGAGTATTGAGTAACAACCGATCTAATATTCTATTAAATTATGTCATCAGAAAGACAAAAATATAACGTTATGGGCAAATTCTGGTATTTTAAAGACTAAAATTTAAAAAAAAGATACAAATAACAAATACATAAATTTTAAGCAGAAGAAAGAATTTTCTAAGTCACTTTTTTCAATATAATACCAATACATACAGTAGGTAATGCATAAATATATCTTAAAGCAACGTAAACAGTACTTCCAGTGACAATTTATGGTGTTTACTAAATATTAATTTGACCTCAGAATGCAACAAAAAGCTCAACAGACAGAAGATTACATTAGAAAACCAAAGCCAGGTGGACTCCTATAATAAGCTGTATGTGTGTGTCTGTGTTTGGTGTATTTTTGGTTAAAATATGTTTGCTCTTCACTCAGTGAATTTACTCACAGTAAGTAGAATATCCAAAAATTGTCCTCAAGTAAGAGTAGCGATACTTAATAATAATATTACAAAAGTAAAAACTACGGCATAGCAAAACTACTCTTAAAAGTAATTTCTTTTTCAGAAAAGTTACTCAAGTCAATGTAACTGAGTAAATGTAACTAGTTACTACCCTCCTCTGTTATCTATATAGCACTTTACACAGCCAAAAAGGCGAGCAAAGCGCTTTACAGTAAAAGACAACATTCTAGTGACCAGAATAACCATGAGATGGGACTAAAAACGAATAAAAGCAAATAAAAACAAAAATACAACAGCATAAACCAATAATGGACGTTCTGTATAACAGGCGTCGTTACAACAATGAAATACATGAAAGGTTGTGGGAGCGACCGATGGCAGCCAAGCCACAACCACGCCATCTCGAAGTTATGTAAGATCTTAATCAGCCTTAATCTTGGCAAACGCCACAGTTTGTCACATTGAAGACAGAAACATTTGTGCATTTTTATTGGGATTTTATGTGACAACACCAAGTTGTGCATAAATGTAGAGGCAACATTTGATGTTTTATGTCAGACGCTGAATGTCTTTACTTTCTAAATATTCTATTCTAACACATAAATAAGCTTCCACTGTAGGTCTGACTGTATGTTTGGGGTTGTCGATGTGATGGGAGGTGAACCTCTGCCTCAGTTTCATCCCATCTCTCCACTTACCCAGTTCCAGAAAAACAAGCATCCACACAGCCTGATGCTGCCACCACCTTCACACAGGAGATCATAATTCCCAGAAATATATTGATGTTATATGAATCTTTATTCCACAGCTACTGCTGCAGGAGAAAATAATAATAATAATAAAAGCTTTATTGTCCACCGAAGTGGAAATTTGTCTTTGACTCCACAGGTAGGTTTTTAAGAACAATGACATAATGAAAATGTTTTGGTCTCATCCTGTTTTTAATGCTCCGCTTCTCCCATCTTCATGTCGGTTGCGTAGTTTTTATGTGACTTTGACAACTGTGAGCAATATTAACTGCTTGGCTAAAGTAATGATCTAGGTTTATGTAGGTGTCCGTTGAAATAATATTCTTCATAAAATATTTCTCCAGTAAAATG